>PVLD010011395.1:0-65532 GCA_004027595.1 Dinomys branickii
CAACAGAAGACAGCCCACAGAATAGGAAAAAATTTTACCAGCTCTTCCTCAGACAAAGGACTAATATCTAGAATGTATAAAGAACTAAAAGGAATCAGATTGCCCCCAAATGTAAAGACCCAATCCAAAAATGGGCATCTGAAATGAAGTCACTTCTTAGAGGAAGAAGTACAGATAGCAAATAAATATATGAAAAATGATGAACATTACTGGTCATTTGAGAAATACAAATTAAAATAACACTGAGATCATCTACCCCAGAAAGAATGGCTATCACCAGAAATCAGTGAATAACAAATGCTGGAGGGGCTTGGGGGAGAAAGGAGCTCTTCTCCACTGTTGATGGGAGTGTAGACTGGTGCAACCACTATGGAAGCAAGTGTGGAGATTCCTTAGAAACTGTAATAGAGGTTCCGTTTGATCCAGCTATTCTTTTAGGCATCTACTCATGTTTCACAGTGAAAACCAAATTTATAAACATTGAAAAATTCTACTGTTTGATCAAAGAAAAGCAGCTAACTGGTTTAATCAAATAGTTACACAAGAAGGTGGACTTTTTTAAGGCATCATATCAGAGCGACGTGTATACCCCGTGTTTATAGCAGCACAATTTGTAATGGCTAAATCTCAGAAGCAGCCCACGGCCCGTCACCAGTGAATACACGAAAATGTGGCATTCATATACAGTGGAGCACTACTCTCCATGGAGGGTGAACTTGAGTCATTCGTTGGTAAAAGGAGGCACCTTGAGTCATGATTTTACATGAAATAAATCAAGTACACAAGTTTAAATATCACATTATTTCTCTTATGTGAGAAACCCTAAGGGTCAGTAAGGGACAAAACGGGGGACAGACATTGGGAAGTAGGAAGAACATGTTCAAGTGCGAAAGGGAACAAGGGTGGGGGAGGGAAGAAAGGAAAAACATTACAGAAAATCAAAGAAGGGAAGAAAAATAGTGAAAACACCTTCTGTAAGTGCAGAGGGGCAGAATGGTAGGACGGAAGGGAGGAGAACGGACACAAAAGGAACGAAGATGTATAATTTAGAGGCACAAGTTCCCGATGATGAATTTGATCATTATGTATGACCAATAAATAAAAAAGTGTTATGTGATGTAAAATTTCAACAGTTCTAAGGCTGAGAAGTACGGATCCCTGCAATATAAATGCACATCTCTACAGAGTCCTTAATTAATCAGGGTCAATAAAAGATGCATGAAGTATCATGCATTCGTAACCAAATAAAATGCCTAACATGAGTCACAAGAACCAAATAGAAACTTAGGCAAAATTTTTAAAATATTTATTTAGTATTAATTATTTTGTATTATCATTAATTATTGTGATAATAATTAATCATCATCATTAGTTATTTTGCATTAGGGACCTCTTAGCTGAAAAAGAATGTGAGAGAAACTGAGAAGTTAGTTGCAACTATTAAAATATTTATAATGGGAATTATCCCAGATAAATAATGTTTGTGCTCAGAAAAAGATTTAAATTTTTTACTAAGCCTTGAATACTGAAAAGGAGAACAAAGTTAGCTTATTGACAACAGAAGGTGCTTTTTAAATACTGGCTCTGGTGTGAAAATAGTGCTCCTTCCACAACTGTCGTCTAAACAAAAATCAAGTCTAGGAGGAGCCCATGGATGTTTAAAAATTGCTTTTGTCCTTTTGCCCTCATCTCACTTTCACAGATTCTCCTCCTACTTTTCTTATCATCTCTAGAGATCAGATGCTCATAAGCAGGAAGTGTACTAAATTGCTAGGAGTTATTTTGGTTGCTGTCAATGCAGGGCTTGGATTAATAATGAAACCAATTAAATCCTCAAATACCTTCAATGGCAACAATAAAAATGTAATTTCCAGGGAGCAATAAGGTTAGCTATGTTGAACACTGTGTGCAATCACGGTGAAAACCAAATTTACAAACGTTGAGGAATTCTACTATTTGGTCAAAGAACCAACAGCTAACGGGTTTAATCAAAATAGTTACAAAAGAAGGTGTGCTTTTTTTTTTAAAGCTGTCTTGTGTGTCTCTGATGATAACCAACCGGCGGAAATGATGGAATGTCTGAAGCAGAGGAGTGCCATGCCTCCCCTTGTGCAAGGATGTAGTGTCCCATGCCGAGAAGACTGCACCTTCACTCCTTGGTCCAAGTTTACATCCTGCTCCAAGAACTGTGAAGCCACTCAGAGCAGGCGGCGACAGCTCACAGGTAGGGTGTACCTTCAGTCTTTAACTTTCCTTATACTTCTCTGAGTCCGCCATGCCAAATAAAAACTCCAAAGGTCCAGAGTTGTTAGGTGAGCCCCTTTTCCTGCAATGTGTCCCACCCCTTAATATAGCTCCTGGAGCAGCGCTTAGCATATAAAATGCATCCAATTCATAGTTTTGAAGTGAACAAAAGATGTGACCCATTGTATCACTGAAAAGTTTTTTTTTTTTGTCTGTATAGTTTTGTAATCATTGAATCATATAGGGCATTTTATCGATCAGCATCTTTTGAGCAACTAATGACCAAATTGCTGGAGTTTTACCATCCCAGAATTTCAGCAAGCTTAAGTGCAGTCATTAGAACAGCAAGGACAGATCTTAACCTATATTATTTTTTTTTGCTTTTATCTTAAAAGCAATCTAACTCTTTAAAATTTTAATAGTGTAAAGTAATAATTGAGTTGCATATATAGGTTCTGCTTTTGTGGCATAGTATTATTTGTCAGCTCTGTATACATCTGCCAAAAGTAATGGATATTAAAGCAACTTACACTTTAAATCCTGGACCAGAGATATAGCTCAGCAGTGCAGCAGCTACCCGGCAGGTGCAAACTCCTGGGTTTAATTGCTGGTACTACTGTTACTACTTCTGCTACTACTAGTAGTAATAATTTAAGCCCTGGGTCAGTAAGCTTTGCTTGCAGTATACAAAGAACTGGTACTGTAATACATTTGACTACTTGTCTAAGTAATATGCTAAAACTTGTCTTGGCTGCATGTATATTTGTATATGTGGAATATTTAACTCAGCAAATAGACAACCAAAGAAAAATGCCAGAATAATCAGTGAGATAATAAAAAATAAATTTGGTGCTGGCATTGAAGAATTATGCGCGAATGACCATTTGTACTTACGAGCAGTTCAAGTGCTATTTCTCTTGGTGTTGCGACTCGTTTGTTTGAATGCTTTGCTTACCTGATCACATTTACAATTTAACTCACTGTGATGGGTTTACTCAGTCAATTAGAGCCTTTCAAGGGATTTCTGCATGCAGTCTGTGTGTGCATTTGTAAGAGAAGGTAGAATGTATCATCACAATAGAAACATCAGTTAAGATATACTGGACTTTGGTCTCTCTTGTTCACAAAAATTTGTGGATGTATATTTTCATGTATAATGTATAATTTTACATTGCCTATATTATTAAGATAAAATGAATTTCTTCTAGGAAACAATACAATGGAACAGAATATTTGCGCAGAGAATAAGTTGAAGTTGAGGGAACAACTTTCTGACACTCTTTTGGACAGTGCATGTATAATGATGTGTTAGAAGGCATTACTACAGGAACTCTGTGTCTCTGCTTTCCTTTAAAGGGAAAGTTTTTCATTAGTGGCCATTCTTTCCTCCTCTCTTGAAGGTTTGCTAATGATATTTGGCATCTGTAAATGGGGATGGAAAGTACTGAAAATCATCGGCTACTTACTTGTTTTACAGCCAGCAGTTATAAATTGTTGAAGCTTTAAACAATTTGACTTTTTAAAAATGCACTTTGTAAAAGTTAACACGGCAGATTAATAACTCTTCAAATTAAAAGACTATTTAGAATTTTTCTATTATTAATTGTCATTACTTTATTAACTGATCTTTGTGTGTCTTTATATCTATACACATACACACATACACACACACACACAAACTGGTTTCGTGAAATTCATTAACCATAAAAACAAAATTCGCCTAAATTAATCCTTCAATATCAGTGCTGGAAAAATGAAATCAGTAATGATATTCCTACATTTTAAGACTTATCTTCATTACTAGGAAGATAATGCTTGGATATTATTGCTTCCCGAGTAAACTAGTAGTAAACTATCTCTAATATAAATGACAGAAAAAGCCATTTGTATCTTCGCCACAGCCACATGGAGAGAAGCACATAAACACACATACAGGCCACTGTCTTGAATGTGGAGCCATCTAGGGTGTTATTTTTCTTCTATTTTAATAAGAGATTTTTAATTCACTATTTACTGATCACAATTTTAAATAGGATTGTAATTCATGTAATTGTTTATACAGTGCTAAGAATATTTAATTAATTAGATAAAATACAGCTAGGTAAGTGTAGGTGCACATATATATACATACTCATGTATACATATATACATATCTATGTACATATATGTGTGTATATATATTCATAATAATGATACAATCAATAGTCTGATTTAAGGAAAGAAATTAAATGTCTTTAGATTTTTGCTAGTGATTGATTTAGTACCAGCTGGCTGTGACTACAAAAGTTAATACTGATTTTGATTAAAATGTAATTAAAGACTGTATATAATTTGTTGCTTATTGTGAGAATCATTTTTGCATTAACTCACTTGCTTCAATCCCTCTTCACACAGTGATGTGATGTAATTAAAAAGCTATAACAAATACGGAGACAGTGTCCATGTGTCCGGAACATTTGTTCTGCTAGTAACTGTCGTCTGCCTCATAGATGTCTTTTTTCTTCCCGTCATCCTTCTCATCTTCAGTGCTCTCCTTGACCCTCTCTTCTTTTCCCCTCCCACTCCCTCTTCCTCCTTTGTTTCTTTTTCCAACTTCCTTTTCTCAGTTATTCAATGAGCATCTCCTGTTTACTTTACAGTAACCAAGTAGGTAGGGCAGACCTGGATTTCACAGAGTTTACCGCTACTTGGACATATGGCGAGATTTTTACTACAGATAACTACAAAGTAGTATAGTTGCTCTGCCATACAGCACCTGCTGTGGCATCTGTTGTGTTGGGGGCTATATTACTGGACTGTCACACTGGGATTCTTCTGTTGAAATATCCGCATACAATTAATGGTGACTGTAGCATTTCAAAGGCTTAGGTGTCTCTGGGATATTTTAGGTGACTTTTTTAGTCTCTCAAAAGCTTGAGCAAAAAATCTAGAATAAAGATAGTAATTTAGAATTTAAGAAATACACTTAAACTTCTTTAAGCATGTAAAGACATAGCTCCAAAAGTGAAAAGAAACTAGATAGGAACTCATCAGTTAAGAGAGGAACAGTTAAGAGAGGTAAAGAAATAGATTCTTGGGGCAATAGCGTAAGAGTGAGCGACAGTAATAGTATGTTTTTATGGAACTTGGGAAGGGTGTCTCAAGAATGGCACTCAGCCAACACTAAGCCATGACTGAGTGATCACATCTGAAAGATAAAGAATTGTTTCTTCTGGTTGCATTTGTTTGTTTATCAATTTGGTAAGAATCATTTCAAGAAATAGGTAGACTCTGAATCTAGGGTTAGTTGGGTTGAGAAAAGAGTAGAAATACAAGAAGTGGAAACAAGGAATTTCAGTGCATTTTTGGGAAAAATACAGATTGGGCAGGCTAATGCTAATGAAAAGAAACCAATGGCTACCCACATATAAGACTGTCAACCAATAAATCCTCATTACTAGATGGAGCCCACGCTTCTCACGCTGATTATAAATATTCCTAATGGTACAAGCGGGTGAATACAACCTCTCAAAGGTACAGGGCATGGCTAAAGCTATTGCCACAGCAATTCTAGGTATTATAAGAATCCTTCTTATCTGTTGTGAACATAAGCATCATGGCGGACCACACAGCCAATCATCCAATCAACAGTTGCAAAATTGTGTGTGAAGCAAACCATCTGGCAATTCAGAATAGCTCATGCATAATCTTGTATCAGGGATTTACCAACCTCCCATAAAACAGGAAATAGACTAATAAAACTGCCTACATTTTTTTATATCCAGCTATGGTTCTAGCTAATGACTCAGTAATGAGAGAACAAAGGTTGAATTATTAGATCTAGGAGAAATTTTAGTAGTATAGAGAAAGTCTGTTGGTAGCAAGAATGAATCAAGTTACATGCTGAATGGGAATCCACTAAACATGATTATCAGGTATCCACAGCTGTGAGAAACGATACTGTTGTCATCACACAGTCAGTGCCACAGCTAACACGACCATCAGAGTCACTTGGCAAGGTAGAGCTATATTCTAGGATACTTAAGTTAAAAGGGGGTCTCAAATACACATAGCTGTTTGTCAGATTTAATTATCTAATTTGCTTTTATAATTTGTTACAGGTTATTGTACCACTATTTGTGAGCTGTCTGACAGCAGGGACCAAAGTTAATACTACCAACATTGTCCAAAACATCTAAAGTCTTCTTTACCATTATTTTAAGGTCATAGAATAGGAGGATATCATTTGCTTCTTGAACAAGCTATGTTTCAAAAATTACTTGCATAAAGGGGAGTTACTACATAGAGCATTTGATTAAGTTTTCTGACAGCCACTAGGTTCAAGAAGAATGGAGACATGGTCGGTCAATCTGCTATCAATAAAATGCATGCTAAGTAATATTAAACATATTAATCAGGTATCTCTAGCTATTGATCCTATAGGAAACATTTTCTCAGCATTTGTACCAATAAGAAAGCACTTTTGTTTTCACATCAACCTCACATTGTCTGGGAGTTGTTTCCTTGTCCTGAGGTTTATCTTCCAGGGAAAACAATAGCGAAAAAAAAGAAAAATATTTTATCCAAAGTTGAGTGTAAAAGCTTGTTAAATGCGAATGACTTTCAGTGAAATGACAGATATAATATTGACACACCAATGTCTCTTTTTGGAACAGGAAAAAGCAGAAAGAAGGAGAAATGCCAGGATGCTGACCTGTACCCGCTCGTAGAGACAGAACTGTGTCCTTGTGATGTATTCATATCTCAACCTTCTGGAAACTGGTCAGATTGCATTCTTCCGGAAGGCAGAAGAGAGCCGCAGTGGGGACTGTGGGGACAAGGAGACAGCAAAGAATGCGGAGAAGGCATACGTTTTCGAGCAATCGCCTGCTCTGATAAAAATGGAAGGCCTGTTGACCCCTCCTACTGCAGCAGCTCTGGTAAGGAGATGGATGAGGAGTAACAGATAAGAACATTGTCAAAGCTCAGGAGGTTTGTCCAAGCTCTAGAGTTCACAGCATTGGTCATTAATAATTGCTCTTGGTCTTCTTTGTCAATAATACAAGACCACTCTTAAAGTATAAGAAATGTGCACGTCCCTATCCCTGTGATTGTCTGGACTGGGATGATGTTGGACTTTTGACTCCTTACCCACTGCTGCACCTTTATGTACTGGCAGCTTGGCTCCTGGTGGTGAGCATAGTTGCTCTGTGTTAGTGAGAAAGCTGAAGCACAGGGTAAATGGGTACATTTGATGGTGCTTCTTGGTGTTTGGATTACACACATGGGGGGTGTTGGACCTTGAGTTTCTTCTGACGTAGTTAACAAAATATCAGTGGGGAAATTGATTTTGAACATTTTACATAGAAAGTGTAAGTACACCCCAGCAAATAGGATAAAATGATGAGAAATGAAACAAGCAATCTGGGAAAGTGTTGGAAGATGTTAATGAAATGGAAGACTGCCCTTTTTGTGAGACTTTCTTGAAAGAATTTGGAAGATATGAGACATGGGGAAAGGAATGAAGGTTAAGTACACCTAGGATAAAAGTTAGTGAACAAAGCTGAGAGAGAGCATTACCATGAAGCTTATGAATTTCCTTTTATATGTTTCATACTAGTTTTTATTTTTAAGACTAACTAGGGTGGCATTTGTACAGAGGAATATGGAGAGAGATTTTGTGTCTGAGAAATTCTGTAAACAAATGAGTAGGTTTGGGCCTTAGTATCCAAGATCTCAGTTCTGAAAAGAATATCAGTATCAGAAATGGTACTGAATTCGATTCTATTGTACAGTTCAGGTAAGTAATAGTTCTTCTTTATGGCCAATTTATAAGTTCATTTTGATTTAATATATGCCCGTATCATTTTATGAGTTCAATTTAAAGTTTAGTGATTCTCTAGTGCCATAATTGCCCTAATCTGGTTCCTTAGTTATTCTTCAGAAGTGTTTAAAGTGGCTTGACTTTTAGCAACATTGACTGTTTCACAAACAAGGAATGGATCCCTTTTAAGGAAGGCAAATCTTGATAGTTCTAATCTGAATTTCACAGCTTTTGCATGTATATATATATATTTTTTTGAAACCAGTATATGGAATACCTGCTCTGTACCTGTTCTGTGATCTGGGTTCACAATGTTAGAATTATAGCAAAATCAGGGACATGTGGAGTTTATTGTATAAATGCATAAAAATAATTTTGTCATGATTTGCCCTGAAGATGCTGAATAGAAAATCTTTAGATAGACTCTAGGAAAGTTCTCACATAGATCTGAGAGGTGAAGAGTGAGAAGGTGGTAGTCCTGTGCAAAGCACGTAAAACAGTCACTTCAGTCAGTAGGTGTCCATGGTGTGACCATCAGGAAAGACACTCTGACAGAGACAGAGGGAGAAAGATGAGACATGGGCTTTGCAGTTTGAGTGTAAGGAGTAAAGGAGTGAGAATAGAATTGGGCATAAAAGGATTGAAGGGTGGAGAAGTTTTGGGACCAGCCAAGCATTTGAATCTAATCCAAGTGCAGGTAGCAACTGGGGATGAGCTGAGTGATATGATTGAGTTTATGCATTTAAAAGTTCACTTTTAACTACTGTCCACAGTCAGGCGTGGTGGCGCATACTTGTAATCGCTGAACTTGGGAGGTTGAGGCAGGAGGATCGTTGCGAGTTCAAGGCCAGCCTGGGCTACAAAGTGAGGTCAAGGCCAGCCTCAGTTGCATAGCAAAACCCTGTCTCAAAAAAACAAAAAACAAAAACAAAAAACAAAACAAAAACTATTGTCCACAGAAACCTTAAGAAGGCAAAGAAGCCATTGGGGAACTATCATTGCATGTAGTAAAGGTAAAATGGAAGAGCTGATTAGACAAGCACAGTGGCAATAATAGAGGAGATTTCAAGGTATGACTTGGAGATAGAAGTGAGAAAATTATCCCACATGTAAGTATCTCTTTGCTGTTATCTGTCATTCACCTCTAATTTTTCATGGATGTGTATATGCATGTAAGAATGTTTTAACTTGGAAAAAATTACTTCAGGTGAGAAATAATATCTTCAGGGAAAAAGAGATATTTACAACTCAGACAATTTGCAGTATATTAGCAAAGGCTCTGAGAGCATCTAAAGGATTTTTGCTAAATAAAATGCTTTGATCAAAATTTACTATAGTTTCATGGCTTTTATGATACATTGATACTTGAATAGTATAACTTTTCAAAATTGATTTTCTAAACTAGTAAGAGAAAATGTACTATTCGTCACCTCTAGGAATATGATATATAGCTATTAAGAAGAGAGAAACTTCTAATTATCACTAATAAAGACACACTATTGCTTTTATGTCCACTTGTTAACTCATATTAAAAATTTTAGTTTTGTTATGGACAAAATGAAACATGGAATAATGACTCTGGTCTGGTTTTTCTAAAAAGAATGATTCACATTTTCCTCTTTTAAATCCTTACGTGGACTTTGTCTTCCATATTGATTTGGAAGACATAAAACAGATTTCCCATGATGATATCAGGAAGACTTTCTCACAAGGACAATATTTTTCATGATGAGTTTGCCTGCTGATTCACACAGCTGTGGGAATACAACTTAATAAGTACTACATAATCAATTTAATGGATTTCATGGATGATTCAAAGTACAGACAAAGCCAAGTTTGTTTGGCTTTGGAAAAATCATTGTGAGGACAAATGTTAACATTGTACTTTAGTATTTAAAAGGCTTGAGAATGAAGTTGTTGTGTACATTTAGCCAGAATTATTTCCCAATAAATGCCAGCTCTGCCTGATGAAGAGGTACATGGTGTATTCCCCACCTCTGTGTTGATTGTAGACTGCATAGTTTGGTCAGCAAAATAGCAGGTACATTATTATTAAGATACTTATACTCCCAAGTACGCTTCTTTGCGTTTGCTAATGAACAAGACATGAAGGCATCCCTATACCTCAACACACTGTTCTTTTCTCTTCTTGGCTCTTCCTTTGTACTGCCTTAGCCACATTCTAGCAAAAAAGTCTGCTTTTTTGTGCTTCTCTTTAGTTTTACATGTAGTTTTATTTAAAAAAAAAATCCCATGCCGTTTCTTCTGAGACAGGTGTTGCTGTGTAGTCCAGGCTTGTCTTGTTATGCTTGCTATGTAGAGCAAGCAGGCATTGAACTGGCAGTGAACTTCCTACCTTAGCCTCCCGAGTGCTGGGATTACAGACATATGCCGCTACACCCAGCTCCACATGGATTTTTATTTCTTTTGCTACAGTAAGAGCTTATAGAAATTAATGATAAAATCATTTTTATTTCTCTATCTCCAAAGCCCAACATAGGGTTTGGCCTCTATAAGCTACCAGTGTAGATTGGTAAATGAATGAAGGAACTAATTCAGGCATGGCAAGAGTCAACACATATTTTTGTGTAGAAGTTTACGTATGTTTTAGCAGCCCTTCTTTTCAGTGGAAAAGCTGTATATAATGAAAGCAGATTCATAGAGAAGTCAGTCATGCGATATATAGTCAGACAAATAGTACAGAAGCCTGGCTTTGTTTTGGGCTTCTCAGACATTTTAGGATTAGATGAAATGAAAATGCATTGCCACAAGTGGACAAGCAATGCTTTTGAAAGAATGGAAGAATCTAAAAAAAAACAGTATTTCAAATAACCCAGCTCTCACTGGGTTAGAATAAAGTTTAGTTTACTTGAAAATAAAGTGAAAATATAATGTTTTATGTCTGAGTTCTGATAAATTATGATTGCTTTTGAGAAGTAGTTATTTCCATTAATATTTCACACAGAGATAACTTAGTATTTGTGGCTTAGTTCTATTATAATTTAATCAATGTGCTGTCACATGTAAGGAGGTATAAACTGCAGACACAGCAAAACCATCATCATCGTCATCATCCACAGAAGCTCTTTGTGGGTGTGGGGATGTGTCTCTGTGGAAAACCACCTGCCAAGCTTGTGGAAGGCCCTGGTTCAATCCCCAGCACCACACAAAACAAAAATAGGAAAGAATGTTTCTGTGATTTGAAAATTAATTAACACATGTTAATACCTTTGGGAATTTTATATTATATCTGTACCAAATTTCATATAATTAAAATATTTCAGACACAAATATATATGAAAAAGTTTATTTTGTCTGAACAAAAATAATGTATTTAGGGCCTGAGAGTTATAACTTTACTGACCAAGGTAATTAATACAGCATCTTAAAGTGCCCTGGGAAAGATCTGTGGGATAGCAAAGATGAGACAAACTTTTGAAAGTTTTGTAAAGTCTCTCCAGAAGGCTGCCACATGGAAGTGACTGAGTCATCACATAGCACACTCTCCTACGGACAGCGCCAGAAACTCTAAGTTATCTACAATTTCTGTCAAATGCCCTGTTTCTTAAATTCTGTATGCCTTTATGCTTCCTAAGATGTTGAAAAGCTCTTCAAATTATACCAATTAAGGAGGAATACTCATTCCTGGATGGGGGAAATTATATTTGACAAAAATAACAATTGTCTCTGTATTTTTTCATGTTTAGTTTTGTGTTTTGTACTTTTTTGGTTTAAACTGATTTTTATGTAAAGTTTATATACTGTTGCTCCGTTAGAGGACAGTTCTCTATCTTCCTTGCTCTGCCTTGTGACAAAACGCTCGTATTAGCGGACTCGTATCTCAGTTGTTTGCCATTTTGTTACCAGGTTTTGAGGAGCTAGGGAGTCAGAGGTGCTAGAGTCTCCTGAGATGGTTTCTAGGTTCTTTCTGTCCTGGGCAAAGAACTGGTCAAGACAAGCACAAAGCATAACAAAGTGTTATTAAATGTAAGTAAAGAAACAGCCTCTAATGAGTGAGTTTGCTCGAAATTAAAAAAAAAAATGAAAAGAAACACCCCTTACAGTGTGGGGGTCACCCAGGCGAGAGGGAACACAGCGGAAAACACTCACTGTGGTGGTCCTTTTTGTATCATCCTCTCCTCAGCCCGATGTCCGGTCTCGGTCATCCTTTTGAAACCCAGCTCAAGTTCTCAAAAGTCCACTTGCATGGCTTTGGGAACTGCTCTGGGTATTTGTCCTGGGATTTTGTCATTAACAGTTGAAGCCTACTTCCTCAGCCAGCTTTATCACACTCTAACCTCCTGTCTCAATTTGAAGGTCAATATTCAGGCAGTGAGAGCTGGTAGGAAAGAATCAGATATATTCAAGGGCTAGCGTCTTAGGAGGTGAAGTACACTACCCTCTGCAAACTTAAAGCATGGATAATTAGGGTAACCAAGAACTTTTACAGAGAGAGAAAGAAGATCAAGTCAGAAAGCCTATTGCTGCTAAGTGTTATCTTCATTTTCCAGGGTGCATTTTTCCATTTTACTTTCTCTAGAACATCGCAGTGGATAGACATAATTTTTTGCGAGTTAAACTTCATGGTAATTCACATATTTTATATTAACTGATATACACGATTGAAAGAACAAGAAGGGACATTATGCATTTCTATGTCATCAGAAAGTCACTGGATGTTCTGGGTTCTGTAAATGTAGGGAATGTTTATTTAGCAGTTAGCACGTCAATCGATGGGGTGGTGATCCTCTTTAGGACTTAGAATGCTGGTAAAAAGGGAAAGAATAGAATCCTTACATGAGGTTTAAGAAGGGGAGGCAATGTTGTGGAATGGCAGAGGAAGCCAGTGAAATGAATTTGCCAAGGATGACTCCCAAAGTGATAGTCAGTTTATACCCTCACTTTTCTGCTGGATTCACTCCCACGATGACACATCCACTGTCCTCAATCTGTCTTCTTACTATCATTTCTCCCATTCCGGTGAGCAGAATCTTTCTAAAAAAGCAAATCTCACTGTTGCTGTCATGATTTTAAGCTCTCAGTGGCCACCCATTACTCAGACTCTCTACTGTGATTTTAATATTTTTTAATCCCTGAAGCACCCTCCTGCATCTGCTATGCACCACTCACTAGCAGAAGGCTTTTGCCTCTGTACTTATGTACATCCCCCTGCTGTGACTTTAATTCCATCCTCTTTGCAGCCTAATCTCTATTTATCTCCAATAACCTTTCTGGACCTGTATTAAACTGTTAGTTATCCTATCTGAAAACCTAGAGGAAGTCTTACCAGAGAGCCCTTCCCTAAGCACCAGAGCCTGCTAGGAATTGAGCATTTTTCCCTTCTGTCCTTCAGCTCTAGTCCCCAGCCCTAGAGATTTTACTATATTCCTTGCCTTATTGAGTGTCTATCCTGTCATAGAGATATGTGTACACCTAGAGGGAGGGATTTTGTCAATTACATCACTGTACCATCCCAGATATCTGGTAAAGCATTAGCACATCACATATACTCAATAAAAGCCACAATACAAAGAGCGTAAACTGTGTCCTACATACATAATTTTATTGTACATATGTATATGAGTTCCTTATAGCTGCTGTAACAAAACTGCAAACTTTTGGGCTCAAAATGGCACTCATTTATTTCCTTAGGGTTGTAACTGTCAGAAGTTTACAGTCAGCTTCGCTGAGCCAAAGTGAAGATGTAGGAAGGACCACACTACCTCCACAGGCTTTTTGAAGGAGGAACTTCTCTTTGTCTTTTCCAAGCTACAGTTTTTTTCATTCTTTTGTTCACTGCCTCCTCTGCAACCTTTGATTCCAGTGACACCATACTATTTCCCTTCCTTGCTGGGTTCTTACGTATCAAGCCTCTCTTCGATCCCTCCTTATGAAGACACTTAGGATTATTTGGGCTACGTGGATAATCCAGGATAACCTTCCTATATCGATATACTTTGTACATAACCCACAGGAATGGCATAGAAAACCGAGAAATAAGTCTACACATAGGCAACTGTACTAATTTTCCACAACGTCTTTAATAAAAGGCATCTAGTAATGTGGATACCTGTATATACATGCAAAAAACCCTTTAAGTGAATTTTTATTTCTCTCTCACACAGACACAGACCCATGCACATGCATACACACACACACACACACACACACACACACACACTCAAAGTAGGTTGAATATTTAAATATAAGACCATAAAGAAAACCTAGAGGATGATTTCTATAAAAGTGGTCTTAGTAGTGATTGTATTTTCTTTTTGACTAAATTAGTTGCAACCACAGAAAAAATAGGCATACATGCACATCTATATTAACACACATATCTGATTATAAGCACTGGAGATTTTGACCTATTTATTTGATTTTCTGGAAAATCCCTTGTGGTAAAATAGCCATGGATACATTCAGTTAATGTGGAATATATAAGAAGAGAAATATAAATGTAGTGGTACTTTTGTTCAGAAATTCAGTTCTGTCCACAATTCTGGTTGCAAACCAAACACAATAACTGAGTCAGATTTCCCCAGGAGGTCAGCGTTGACCCTAAACACAATTTGATTCAGTTCTTGTGCAGCTCTGTTTGTAAGCAAAATTGTGGAAAGAATCAAATTCACGAATCACTAAAGTGTTCTGAAAAGGCAGTGACTGATTATGGGATGGTTTCAGGAGCAGCATCTCAGAGGTGGGGGTTCTACCTGAGTCTTGAAGGAGGAAAGGGAGAATTTTGGTTTAGTAACACTGACTAGCACCTGGCACTGCATGACTAGGATATATATATATATATATATATATATATATATATATATATATACACACATATATATGAGAACTCAGTAGGAGCTCGTACGCTGAAAACATTTCATTATTGGATGCTGTTTTCCCCCCAGACTGGAGTAATATTGGAACTTGTTTTTGAAGGAACTAATGTCTAAGCGCTCTATTAACTCAAATCATTTTATGATAAAATTTATATATCAACATGAAACTAAATGTAAGCTCTTTATACTTGTAGATGATCAACTATCTAACCTGTAAGATATGTAAAATTTTCAGTGTTAAAATTTGAATGTCCTCTGGGAAATAGCTGCAGATGCTACATACCTCAGCGTTAGGTGAGTGGTCCTCACTGTTTTTACTCTAGTGACATATGTACCCCATAAAGTTTGCCTAGAACACACTCCAGCAGTTGCACCTGTGTGGTCCCCTTCTGGAGCAGGAGCTGTGCAGGCGACTGATGAAGACCTCGCTCTAACTGGTGTCGTTCTCTCTTCCTGATTAGTCAAACCCCAGACTGCTCCGCCACTACCTCAGACAGGCAGAGGCTGTGACTGCAGGGAGGGAAACAGCCTGAGGATCCCCTAGGCGACACTGATCAGAGGTGTAGAAACGGGGCGGAGTCAGGAATAATTTTGAAAACTGAGTTAGTAATGGATGGGGACCCTGCCAAGGGTGGAGATCCAGCTTATGGATGGGAAATGAAGAGGGATTTGAATGACTTCAGGATGGAGTAGAGCAATTACTGGAAGTAAGTAGGTCCACAGGTATGTATGTGAGTAGGTAGGTAGGTAAGTAAGTAGATGACAGGTAGACAGTCAGACAGACCAAATGAACACAAGTGAAAATATTTGATTAGAGTCAGGAGAAGAAATTCCTGTGCTGATAGATTGGTATGTAGATTTTGTCGTTCGTAAGAATGATGTTGCTAATGGGAAAAGCTGAACTCAGAACTCTAAAAATAGCTTCATTTCAGGTATTGGTGAGAAAGTTTGCTTAAACTTCATCACTGGAGGAGCTCGTTTCTATAAAACTGGATAGCCCCCAAATTGGAAGCTGAATAGCTCCAAAACTGGAAGAGTCTTTATTTGTTAAGTCTAAATAGAGCTCTTTCTACTCATTGATTCCAGATGTATTCAATTAAAAGTAAATCTAAAATGCGTTCTGCTTAAGAGACTTTCCGATATTTGGAAGGACATATAATGCTCCTTCTACTTATAAATGTTTTAGTTTTCAGGCTGAGTAGAGCTTTCTACGCTCTGATTCACATGACAGTTTCTAGCCCCTTTTGTCACTGGGCTTCCTTTTTCTCTAATATGTTTCCATTTGACAGGAAACACTTAAACGATAGTAAAGAGAACAAAGTGTCCCAGTGTCAGCTTTAGGCGCACATTTCTGGTACTGTATGCTTCGCCACCCTGGACGTCCTCCACTTCCCCACGCACCGTCTGTCCTCCCTTGACTCTGTTCCTTTATGTTCTTCGGTCCATTTGGTGTCTTTTCTTTTTCTTTCTTAGGTAGACTCTTACTCATTTTTTAAGCCCTACCTCAAGTCATCTTCTTCAGGAAGTCTCTTCCCAAACTTCGGGAGATGCTTTCTACAATCTCACAGAAACTTAGTCACGGCTTCACGTAAAGTAGGATTTGCACTTAGCTCACTTACTCTTCGATGCAGGACATATTTACTGAACACCTACGATGTACCAAGAATGGTGCTGCGCTTGTTACACAGTGTTAGTTAAAAAGTGTGATCTCTATGCAGCCTTGTAGTTGAGAGAAACATTGAAGGAATATATTCACAGAAAAAGTAGTTTCAAAATGCTACGTATTGTATGCATCCATAACCAGTATACATGGGTGCTGCATTTGTACATACAAGTATCAGGATTATATGAAAAGAAACAAAGGGGGCAGCAGCATTAAGTTGAGGAATCAGAGAAGACCACCTT
This sequence comes from Dinomys branickii, assembly GCA_004027595.1. Lineage (NCBI taxonomy): Eukaryota > Metazoa > Chordata > Mammalia > Rodentia > Dinomyidae > Dinomys > Dinomys branickii. The sequence continues at coordinate 16,789 of PVLD010011395.1, forward strand.
TGGGAAGAAAACATGATGCAAAAAGTGAAAAAGGAGTAGGTATGTAATGGGCAAAAAACTCTTCCTGCCAGACCAGACCCTCAAATAATGTCTCATGGATAAATAGAAATGCAGTATTTGCAACCTTGTACAGTATTTGAAATATTGTACCCTATTTTACCACTTTCTTTGGACCGTTCTAGTAATACTTTTGTTCCTATATTGTTGTATTTTGTGAACCATCTCACATACTTTTAGATACATGACAGTTACATGGTGATAAAATGCATAATCTGATCAGCATGGTGACTAATGATACTACTTCAATTTGCAGAAAAAATTCCTACAGTCTGTATGTTTCCTCATTCTTTAGGAGCTGCTCTAGAGTTCCGGGTCCCCATTGTGAGTCTATATAAATGCAGTTGCCCTTTGGGGACCATAATGCAGAACTGAGCTTTCACTTGTATTCCCTTTCAGATTCTCAGTCGCAGCTCATTATTCCAGCTTGTTAAGAGCTCTAAATCTTGACGCTGACATCTAACATATTAGCTCTAACTCTCTGCTTTCTAGCATCCCAGAATTTGATAAGCATGCCATCTGTGTCTTTATCCAAGTTGTTAATCAAAGTGCTGAACAAAATAGGACCAAGTATTTCCCATTAGTATTCACTCACAGAGCGACGTCTCTCAGGATGGCACCGATCCATTAATCAACCAGGTCTGAGAAACTACAAACATCCATCTACTCCTTACATTTGTTTCTGAGAGTATCAGGAGAAATTTTGTCAGATTCCTTCTTGCCTGTAGCGTCCTACTCCTTCTTTTTTTTTTTTTTTTACCAATCTAGAAAGCCTATCAAAAAATTAAATAGCTTTTGCCAAATTGACCTAAATGAACTCATTTTGCCAGCTGATGCCCACCTTTTTATTGAAACATTCACAAGCTCTGTAGCAGCATCTTCATGGATTTTTGCCAGAATCACCTAGATCATCCCCCCAGGGCTACACCTAGCTTTTCTGAGGTCAGATAATTTCTCAAGGGCTTTAAACCCTGGCCCAGTTACTCAACGTGCAGGGACAATCAGCCTTGGCTGACGTAAGTAACCATGCTGCTCGTGTAATGATGCTGTTAGGTAGACAGACATAACAAGGTGGGGCTGTGACTACGGCAATCTGCTTCCTACCCTAGGATGTTCTTGGTCTTTGTTACTGTGTGATTTTCCCTATTTTGTGTATCAATGTACAGATAATAGTGACTACAGTTTTGTTACTCATTTTCTGTTTTCTCCTTATGATGGGAGTGTTGATTCAAGTCTTGCTCTCAGCTGGATACTTTACCCGTCTGCTGTCCTCCTGCTCTCAAGTTGGCTTCACACCTCATGGTTCATGTCAGCTGAAAACCATTTTTTCTCCTTTCAGATGTTTTTAACCATTTGGTAAAAGGCAAATCATATTTCATTGGTGAAAAATGTATTTATTATCTTCAGTACTGTCTGTACCCAAACTACTTTCCTTTCTATAGTCCTCTTCCTTGTTTACTTAGTCTTCTAAGAAAACCAAGAAAGCTAATGCCACCTGCATTTTATCACCTAATATAGGACCATATATACAAGGAGTGACATTCCTGATTTTCCATCAGTTAGATTCTTTTCGGCTTATAACAGTCATTGGAAGAATTAGATAAGTTAATAGATTTTGACATCTTTTTTTTGGATGCTGAAGCCATATTCCAGAAAGGTGAGAGGAAAGTTACTACTTTTTGAGGATATACTATGTGTTAGTCACTCTTCAGGGGTCTTGCTTATGTTACTTTTAATATCTATTCACCTGGAATAAAATCTCAGGCTCCACATAACCCATCCTTGATGTAGTGTCACATTGGAAAAGTGAAAATATTATACACCTTTTCAGATTCTTGGTGCAACACAAAGTGGTGAAATGATGAATTGTTGCACATAGAGAACTCAAAAATTTAGTGCTCCTTTAGTATCCATGGGATTGCCTCCAGGACCCCTAGCAATGCCAAAATCCATGGGTACCTAACTGCCCCATATAAAAGGGCACAGTGCTTTTATATAACCTGTACATGTTGTCCCACAACTTTAAATCATCTCTTGACACCATATAATACCTATGCGGTGGAGATGCTGTGTAAATAGGTGTTATAATGCTTAGGAACTAATGACAAGAAAAAAATCTATACATGTTTGGTATAAATACATTTCCCCCAAAATATTTTTGCTCTTCAGCTGGTTGATTCCCCGGGTGTAGAGCTTCAGAAATGGAGGACTCTCTGTGTGACCTCCATTGCGGCCCTGCTGCACTTCCAGGCAGGGCTTTGCGAAGGAGAAAAGTAATGGTAGTTAATTATTGCCAAGGACTTAAGTTTTATTTGTCCTTTATGTTCTATGTTTCCAGTTCAAAGAAAATACTTTATCATTTTCCTGTCCAATGTTCTCTGTGGTGTGCCTAATCAAATGGATATATTAGAGAGAATCTGTAACTTCAAACCATGGGCACCAGCTATAGTAGCCAGAGGCAGTGGGGCCTTTGGGAGCTCAGGAAGCAGACAAAAGGCGGGAGGAAACGCACGAGGTTGCCAGATTCTGCCCTCTGCTTAGGCTTCCCACTGTGAGGCGCTGTTATTCTTATGGCTCTGGGTCTTTTGCTCTCCCAGTTGATTCTTGCTTAACAGCCTGCTTTCCACTTCTTCCTAGTGGTGTCATCTCCTTGTCTCACACTGAGAGAGAGAGAGAGGGAGAGAGAGGGAGAGAGAGAGAGAGAGAGAGAGAGAGAGAGAGAGAGAGAGAGAGAGAGAGGGATCAGAGGTACTGCGTGTTTTCATTTTCATTCCAGGCACATCCTCCATTTACTTTTAATTCAATTTCATAATTTTCTCTTTCACTGTATCTCCCATCCTGTAAGTTTCACTCATAAGTTATAACCCATTGTGTATCTGCTTATATTAGTGTATATGTGTCCCTGATGAACACATGTAAATAAATGCATATGCATATAATTACATAGCTTGTAGTTTAATTTGAATGTATACTATATACCCACTTTGGATTTTTTTCAGTCGATGATAGCTAATATTAGTTGAGCATTTATAATGTGCATTATCTTTCTATAAGTACTCTCTTCACACATTTATTCTTATATTGCTAGTATCACATAAATATTGTTGTTATTGCCATATTACATACTAGAAACTCAAGAAACAGAGAGACCAAGGAACTTGCATGAGCTTACCTGGCTAGGAATGTCAGCACTTATTTCCTCACCTGTATAACTTGGGCATAGATCGTGCCTCTCAACCAATATACAAGTTGCTGCATTCACGGTGCTGTAAGGAGATTCATTTATTTGTGGTGGTGGGGGATAACTGTCTCTCAACCAATATACAAGCTGCTGCATTCATGGTGCTGTAGGTAGATTTATCTATGGAGGGGGTAACTGCATAATTTTCTGTCTTTTGTGTATGTCTAGCATTTTACATTTCTTTCCACTAATAAAAGATAGCTACTAAGATTGTATGAATTTATGAATGTATGAATTGTATGAATTTTGCAAAGAAACAGGTGCAATAACAGAAAAGGAGAAATACACCAAAACGTTAATGACTGGTAGCCTTTGCATAGTGAGAATTTTTTCCTCCACCTCTTACTTCTTGCTGCTTTCCATTTTCCATAGCTTGACCTTTGGATTTATATTATGACAAGCCTTCAGATTTTGAATCTCACATGTGAAAGTAAACTCAGAGCCAAATTTTTGCTTGTGAGGCCTATATGCTGTATCCCTAAATTTTGCATATATCTAGATATGGATTTGTCCCATCTGATTATTTTTGATAGCAGCATCACAAATTTGAGCTCTAAAATACTGCAATTGGTACCATCTCAATTTTCAGGAAGACCATTTAGGACATCAGAAAGAGGCGTGTGGTTAGTTCTAACCTCATGTGGAATAGTTCATCATTTTTCTGGAACAGAATTGTATCTGAAATATACACAGCTATTCGCATATGTTAAACTCTGCCTTGACAAGTTTTACAAAGCTTGCTAAGGGAAAAACTTCACTAGGCGCATTAACACAACCCCAGTCTTTCAGGGGATCTGCTGAGACAGTGAGCGCGAAGAGGTGGTCCTGCCCTTCTCAGCGTACATCTCTAAGGGAAGAGGACTCGAATTGTTCCCTGTTACACTATGGTGATTCTGAATAGCAGTGAGCAAAACAGAAACTCTCTTTAACAATTCTTGAATTATATCACCTTTTTAAAGGTTTTTTATCTCCTGTGCTTTTATTTTAAAGAGAGAAAAATACCAATTTTGCCAATTTGAGAAATGCTTACTTGAATCATGTGGTTACAGAATTTCTTGCACCCCTAAAGCAATGGAAAGCTTTAAAGCGCAACAGATTACAGAATACCTGTGTGTGATTTAGAAAAGCCTTTACTTTAATGTGAGAGCAAGATGAGCAACATAAGAAGAGAAATTTGATTGGTTGGAGTCAGAGTTCAACAGTCATAGTGAACTCAGTGTGTTCTCTCTTAACGTCCTGTAACCTCATCCTCACCCAGTGGCCTTCAAACTACGTTTGTTTAATCATTTAAATAATTTTATTTTAACTAGGATGGAACTATTCATTGCCATATAACAAATAGAGCATATTACCTGCACCTGCTCTATTTTTTGGTTCAGTGCATACACAAAAGTTCACAGAAGCTCTCTCCCCTTCTGTACTTGGCGGTGTGATTTTGACTTATGGGGAAAATCATCATTTTTTAGGGAAGACTTACAATGCTGAATATTTTTTTTTTGTGGGACATTGTGAGGTGAAACTTTCCTTTATCCTGCCTCCTATTCCATTTCTTACACTGGAGAGGATGCTGTATTTTCTATTTTGGAGAAAAATATTAGTAGCAATGACTAGCCTCTTAGTTTAGTTCTTATCTACAGAGTGGTTCCCCTGAAGCAGGTGCAATAATTATCTCCATTTTATAGATGAGAAAATTAAAGCTTGCAGAGGCTCAGTGGCAAGCACAAATAAGTGACAACAGTAAAATTTGCCCAGTTGATTTTGGATTTAGTCCTTTCCAGTTTCTAAACCCGCTTCTTATCCCTCATGGTACTGTGCCTGCCTATTACTAAGAGCCAGTTATCTTTTACTGAGCGTGGGTAACATGGCTTAGTACTGTCATTATCGCCATTCTGTAGGTAAGAGGGTGAACTTACTGTCTATAAAGGTGGAGATGGGAAAATTTTAAATTTTGTCAGCTCTCCTGTGTCAAAATGGTCATCTCTGCTATTACGGTGTCAAAGTAGCCTTAGACAGTGCTCACTGGTAGCTCTGCCCCAACAAAACCGTATTTAAAAAAACAGGCAGAGAATGGATTTGACCTGAGCTGTATTTATTAATCCTTATTACACATAATAAAATAGAAGTTTATAGAATTTAGGCAGCTCTGGTTGAAGCAGGATTTAAGCCTAGGTCAGATTGAGGCCAAAGGCTGGATTCTCATCCTTGTGTTCACATTGTCATCCTTTTGATAACCTTTCTGCTCTATAACAGGCTAAGTGCCCCCCCAAATAAACAACCTGTGCTTAAATTGTAAAACTCAATAGCTGTGCTCATGACTTAGTGTACTGATAGGGTCCTTGCAGATACAATTGAGCAAGTTGAGATGAGGTTGTTCTAGGTTTAAGTGTAGGCTAAACTATTTGTTTGTTGCAACCAACACGTGCAGATACACGTAACTTTAAGGAACAGAGGTGTATTTTTGCTCATTATGTCAGACATTTCAGTCCGTAATCAGCAGGCTCCAAGGCAGAAACATTTTTGGCAGTAATGAGTGATGAAGCGAAACTGCTCACTTTGTGGTGAGGGGGAAGCTGAGCAGAGGGGGGCATGCCAGAGAGAGATCTTCCCTCCAAGGTATCCGATCTTTCTAACTGGGCCACGCCTTCTAACTGCTCCAGTCACCTCTCAAAGAGTGTCTTAATCTAATCAAGTTGACAAGTAAGCTGCCTCTCACAGGCGGGCTCTATATTCACAGACTGGAGTCCATATAAATGAGAGGAGAGAGAGACTGAGGACGGAGATGTAGAGAACGCAAGCATGTGAAGATGAGAAAGGCAGACATTAGGGTATGTTGCCACAAATCTTGGGTTACCAGGGGCCAGTAGAACCTGAACAATGGAAGGGTGAAATTTCTCCTGGGCTCGGAGGGAGCACAGTCTGCTATCATCTTAATTTGAAACTTCTGGAATGTACCAGAATGAATCCACCAGACCTTATGCCAGTGCTGGGAGAGTAAATTGTTTCTGTTTGATACTATCAAGTTTCTGTTCATTTGCTATGACAGTCTTATGAAACTAACATACTCTTTATTCTCCCTTTTTTTATCAGAGAAATATTGCTGGTTGTTCGAATACTTTTTCCTGATTGAAAAGGGTCTGTGTCTGTGTGAATTGGGGTTATCTACAGTCCCTTGACACATTGATGCAGCAAGTTGGTTGCTGGCCATTTAAATTCCCTTAGAGAATAAAGTTAAATCAATTTTAAATGAATACATGTATATGCCTATATTTTTGGGTTTTAGCAAGTGTCATTTAAATATCATTAAATAAAAATATGTATAGGATATTTGATTGTCAATTGAAGACTAAATTTACATCTCTAAATTAGGCAATGCACAATCCATTAGGAGACAAATTTATTGGTAAGTGAAACAAATTCACCATTACCAGCCTGTTGTGTAAATCAAGACTAGGAGTCATATTTAATTTTACACCTTGGCAAAAGTTCAAAGGTTTTTACAGTAACTTGCAAGAAGTTAATGTACTGTGAATCCATTCCAGTACATTGATTTCTGCTTTAGCTCAATGAAAGATTCAGTTCTTTTGCAAAAGCAAACTTTTAGAAATAAATTTTCACCATTATATAATCCATAATGTAGACTAGAAACTGGTTTCATTGTTCATGAATACCAGTCAATGTCTGGATGACTTAATAGTCTAGCAAATGAAAAAATAAACAGACTCTCATCCCTTAAGTTTGTTGTGTGCACACTTCACACATGAGGAAATGTGTTCTGTGCTACAGATTTTTTGAAGGAGCTTGGATCTGGGTGAAGAATGTTTCCACCCACCTTGCTCTATAAGTTTATGCTACTTTGAGTATGCATGATATTTCTCACTGCCACCTTTAGGAAGTAAGTTTCAGAGTTGGAGAGGTAACATGCCAGATCTGATGGCAGCTGAGGTTATTCTGGCCTCAGAAGCTGACATGTCAGGAACTTACACTAAGTGCTCTTCTACTTCCAAACCATTGCACCTAAATTTTCATTTATACATCTGACTCTTTAAGAAAATAACTCCATTATATAATCATAAGAGCTCACATACCCGGACTAGAAGCATAGAGTCTGGTTCTGCTGGGGAGGCTCAGCCTAGATAGGGTTTCCAGCTGATTCTTTATAGGTCCCTTCATGTGATCACTGTGGTGTGGCAAGAAAATTGGTCTCTGTGTCCACTTTCTTTACCATAATGGAAGCCACATTTCTGTCTGCTTCTAAGTGGAACTTATGAATAAGGTTTTGCTTTGTTTTTATAAAAAAGGTGTCATAAATTTGGGAACTTTGGAGGACTATGAAGGTACATTTTGTTTGAAGAGACCCTGCTATTCAGTTCCAGCTGATGGTTACTGTGGTAAAAATCTCAGATGTCACATTTTCAAGAGCAGTAAAAGTTTCTTATTTTCATGTGAACTCACTCAGTTGAGGACTCTGGGCATCAAAATTAATATATAAACAAACAAACAAGCAAATAGACAATAAATAAATTCATGGTACTGGCCAAATATATTGATGGGATTCAAGTCAGAGCTCCCTTTGGGACCCAGGAGATGAATCTAAAACAGCAGAAACCCTTGTCATCTTCCACACTTATATATTTCTGAACCCTGGGAGATATATAGAGGCATTTGTCTACTCACAAACTGGCTGTGGCTGGTTGTAGAGATTAGTTATGTTAGACCTGTCTTAGCATTTGGGAAATGAAGCTGCTGTTTAAGGGGCAGAATCGTTGGCCATTTTGAAGATAATGTTTCCCCATGTGGATAGCACATTAGTTATATGTACATGTTACAGCTAGTTAATTATAAGGACATTCGACCATTTTTCATTACATTGTTCTCTATCAGCTCATGTGTCTACTTTATTACCCACAATGCTCTTTTAGCTTAAAGACTAGACATTTGTTCCAGTTATCTTTCAACGAGTTCCTCTGAGCTAATGTTATCTCTTCTCCCGTCTCATAGCACAGCTGAGTTAATCAGCTTTCTGTTCCTGTGACAAAATATATTTGACATAGACAGTTGAAAGGAAGCTAGATGTGTGGTGCCAGCGTTTGATCTCAGCGCTCTAGGAGGCAGAGGGAAGAGAATTCCAGCTTTGGGTCCAGGCTGGACAATTAACCACTTGCTATGGCCCTAGCTCAAACTAAAAAAATAAATAAAAAATAAAAGGGCTAGAGATGCAGCTCAGTGAGAATACCCTGGACTCAGTTTCTGGTACTAGTGAAGAAAATACCAACAAAAAAGCTGCTTAAAGGATGAGAGATTTATTTGTGTTCATGGCTTTGGCAATTTCAATCCATCACTGCGTTCTCCTCTACCTACGATTGCCTGCCACTGGCTCTGTTACCTTGGGCCTGTGCTGACCAGCACAGAGAAAGGATGTGGCAGGGAACTAGCTGCATACCTCCTAGCAACCAGGAAGCAGAGAGGAAAGAGAAAGAACTGGAAAGTGGCCAGCTATGAAATATGCCCTTCAAAGCCATGGTCACAGTGACAAGTTTCATCCAGATAGGACCTAGGAAGCCTATTCAGAAGGACAAGCATGTCACAGGATTAGTCTACTTCATGAAGTTAGAGCCATCAGCATCCAGGCACTTTGCAAAACCCACTAACTGGCAGCCAAGCCATCGCAATGATGAATCTTCTGAGGAACATTTTGGAGCACGACCACCACAACGCACAAACCAGTATTAACATTCTTAACCAATGTCCTAACCCCTTCAACTGTGCCCTTCTAATATGACCTCACACCGTCTTAAACACAAATTCTTAAACTCACATTCTTGCCCAGAATGCTTCTCTGTTAACTTGGGAGCATTTTGAGTTAATTCCACATGCATTTTCTGCCCCGCTTTCTATTCTCTCCCCTAGCTTTCTTTATGCCCATCCATTAATCAAATTCTGCCATGCTGTAAAGGTTATTTATTTTAAAGGAAGCCATGGTATACTTAGAGTTTTGCTTTGGGGATGTTAATATGGCAGCTGACCAGACATAGGATGGATTACAAAGAAGACGTTCAAGATCCGGAGTCCAGTTAAGAGGCTGTGATAACAGTCCAAGTGAGAGATAATGAGAGAGAATGATTCTGGCCCCGGCTGGTGGCAGGAGACTTGGAAAGACAGAGATGGAGTCAAACAACAACTGATTTACTGACACAATACAGAATCACTCATTTTGTGTTATTTTTCATTTACATGGAAATGATCTGGAATGAGAAATGACTTCCAAATTTGAAAATTATTACCCTGCAATATCTCTGCTAAAGTGTCTTTACAGAATTATATTCTCTATCAATCTCTAGCTCCAAAACCATAATAAGGAAAGAACACTTCTACTTTTCTATGTAGCTTTTAGTATTGGTGAAATATTAGTATGTCATTGATATTGTATGTTAATTTTTTCCACAGTGTTCTACTTATGATATCTTTTGACCTTGCAGCATTATGGAGAGCAACAAAGGAGTACTGTTATATTTTTATTTTACTGGGAGGAAATTCAACTATTGAGGTTTAATGTTTTATCCCAGGTCACATAAGGTTAGACTTTGATTTACTACCCATATTGCCAGTTCCTTTTAAATAATAAATTATAAATGTCCCTGCAATATATGTACATAGGCTCAACTTTTGCAAGGTCACATTCTCATTTGACAGTGCTGCTGTTCAGGTTTTGTGAACTGCTGATTTGCATTATTTTATTTTCTCTAGACTCTATGTAGATTCTCAAAATACTCTAAATATGTATTCCATAGTGTTCTTTATTTCACCTTCTAAAGATAAATTTCTTATGAAAGATCAATCCATCAGGATGAGCTAGGAGATTTTACAGGTACAAGTGAGACAGACAACGTCAAAATTTCCATGGCTGGAAGCCGAGGGGGCGCTCACGGTCCACGTCTATTCTGCATTGTCTGCAGGCTCTGCGCCAAGTCCCCTTCAGCCACAGGCCTGGATGGAGAGGGCAGCTATGACTTGGTACATTGCTGATGTAGGTGGTATAGAGAATGAAAGACTATGGCACATTGTGGTCCAGCTCTTACGCTGCCCACCTAGAGGTGACATACTTCACTTCTCCTCACATGTCACTCACTAAAGGAAATGTGAAACCCTCACTAGACTCAAGGGACAGGAAAGTACACACCGTGTCCACCATCAAATGTGAGACTACTATTTGAGGAATATGCTGAAATATTTGAGTAATACTCTGATTATTTCAAGTTAAGCACTGAGTGCAGAGTACTGTAGATTGTATAGTTTCAGTTAAAGCTCCCTCAGGAAGGATGATATAAGGAGAAGACTTCATACAGGCCCTATAAGCCTCAGTTCTAGAAATTGCTCATTAATATTGTCAACAATCCGTGTATCTGCGTACAGCTGTAAATGCCAAATTTATGACGTGGTTAACCATGTAGTTGCTTTAATTTTAACAGCACTTATTTACAGTAATGAGAAAAACCATTTTGTAGCTACAGTCCTGACTGAAGACCATGCTGATTACTCTGTGTCTAATGTTTCATTTGCCCCTAATATCCTCAATGTCTTCTAAGAAAAAAATAATCCTTGCCTGGAGGAAACTGGTACAGAGAGTTAATGTTGAAAGACTGTCTATATATTCAACTGGGGCTACCATCTTGAGTAAATTGCCTGGATGACTCAATTTAAAAGATCAGTTGTTTAGGTTGTTATATTTAATTGACACTGAGACATTCAGTTACAGCAAGTGAAGCAGACACAGAAAACTAGTCAAAAATCTGTAATTGCTTTACAGCCTTTTGGCTAAGATCAAGTATAAAAACTTGCATATGCCACAATCAATATTTTTCACAAAAATTTCTAAGAAGATTGAAACTATGATCTCAAACTGTCATATAATTTATGGATGTTATTTGTGTTATATAATTTAAGTACTTGATTAGATATCAGAATTTTTTCATGTGTAAGACTGTTCTCCTCTAAAATATGAATTACTTCAAGGGTAAATTAACTCTGTATTTTGTCACTCTAAAACTAAAGAGAACATTCTTGGACCATAATAATGTGTGTGTGTGTGTGTGTGTGTGTGTGTGTGATTTTTAGGAAGAGTATCACAGTGTAGTTCAAGGTGGCTTCGATCTCACTTTATAGCCCAAGGTGGCATTTACCTCATGGCCATGCTCTTTCTTCAGTCTCTTGAGTGCTCGAATTACAGGCCTGGGGCATCACATACAGTATATGATATTTTCTTCTCCTGGATAGTGAGCTGGTATATAAGGATTTGAGTTCCGTTGCTACTTCTGACAAATCTATAAAATAAAGCTCTGGGGGCTGGAATGTGGTCAGTGGTGGAGAACTTGTCTGTAGTGCACAGGCTCTAGCACCGCTGGGTGACTGAGAGAATGAATGAATGAGTGAGTGAATGAATGAAATAAAGTAATACTTGCTTATGCAACTAATTTATCCACACCTAAAATATATTAAGAATTTTAAGAAGAGGTGGCAGTAATGCAGGCCCTTTTTAATGCTTCCTTCCCTGACCTCCCACATATCTAGATAGCGTTGGAACCATCCTGGAGAGCATGCAGCTGTTATCATAAGTGCTATTTCATAGCTCAAATACAAATTCATCAAACCAAACTGCCAGGCCTATTGCGGTTGTCTATATTTCCACATCCTAATGGATTGATTTTAAATAAGTGCTTAACACTGTCCGTTGCTCGCTTGGAAACAATGGTAAAGTATTGATCTAACAAGTTGACTTGTTAAAACACCTCTCCAATTATTTTTCCAGCTCTCTCAAACAAATATAACTCCCTAGAAAGCAAATATGAAGCTTTGTGGTATGGTTCATTTTCCTGAAATAAATAGAAAAACAAATAAATTCTAATAGCGTAAAACTATATAAATTGCAACCCTAAATCTTTAAATAGTGTGACATGGAGACGTGTTCATCATTTTAACCCACATGATTCTACCAGATCTTAGCTTGGTCAGCATTTCAAAGTATTTCCCCATTGTATGCTTTCCTTATTTAAGCACAGTGTCCGCGTGCAGAGCATGGAGTCCCCGGTAAGATCTTCGCTGTTATTTCTCCCATAGAAAACGCTAACTGAATCAACCTAGGTTATTTTTCAAACTTTATTTCATATTTTTTTTTCTTTTTATTCCTCTAATACAAGATCTTATTGGGAGAATAATAACGTAATATTTTGATGATAGAAAGAAAATCGATGTAAGTAACATTCTCGGAATTGTCGGTGTTTCTTTTAGAAACTACCTTTTTCAGAAAACTGTTAACACTGGTGTCCATTGTGCTGACTTAATGAGGTCGCAGTCCGTGGATTAGTAATGCAGTTTGAAAACTCATCCCATTCCAGGTCTCTGGGCTTCAGCTCTGTTTGGTGGTCATTTCATTAAATAAATACACCTTATTTTAACATGGATAGACAAACTATTAGTGGATTCTACTCAAAATTGTGCTTTACTCATTAAACTTATAACCCTGAGTTTCATTGAGATCCTCAGGGTTTATTACTTATCATGGAGCAGGGAAGAATTAAAATCCTTCAATAAACAAGCATAGACGAAGATGATTTAAAGTCTCATTTAATTAAAAGGAGGTCTGATTCAAAAATTGATATAAAATAGGCTCTATATAGACACTCATGTATTTAAAATTTATATCTATAAAGTCTGAGATCTCAGATTTGTGTATTCACTACTTTCTTGCCAAGAGGGTAAATTTCTCCTGATTTTCTAGTCTTTTTGTTTTTATCTGATAGTGGATTAAATCATTTTCTGACTCAGTTACTCTCTAAAATTATATTATGCTTGTGACATCACTTTCATCCTTTATTTAGCATTTACTGTGTACCTACTAATGATCTGGTGGTCAAAGAGCCTTAGAAAAATTTGTAGACTTCAAATTGAACAATGAGAAATTCATCTAATAATCTCAACTGAATACATTAAATTCTCTTTTCAATTTCAGAGTAACTTTTGTGTTGATTCTTTTATTTACAAACTCTCACTTGTCAGTTGTATTACTAGAGTTTAAAATCATTGTAAAACTAACCTCAATAAATGCAAATATAAAATTAAATAGAGGGAAAAAGGGAAGGATGGAGGGGGCAGAGGAGCAACTAAAGAAACAAGGTTCTAAAAAGCCTTCATACATATGGATGTATATTCACATGCATATAGAATGTACATATAAATATATGTGTAACATATACATATGGATGTGTATTAATAGGAAATTGAAAGCATAATAGTCCATTTATTTCTGTTTTTCTTCTGGAATGGAAGAGGTAAGGTCTCTGAAGTTTAAAGGTGAAGATTTTGATGAGATGTTCCACAGAGTAAGAGTAAGAAGAAAACTCAAAGACTGACCAGGCAGTGAGAGAACTTGGTTGAAGATAAAGAGTAGACATTAAAGAGTCACAGCTGTGGAATTAGCATTCTCTTCATCTTGGGTCCTAAATCCTGCTTTAAGCTCAAACAAAGCCAGTTTAACAGACTGCTGGATTAGCCAAGGTCTCAAGCTTTGCTAACTGGGTTGAAGGAAGAGCGCTGACCAAGGTAGTCACTCTATAGGCAATAGTCACAGAGCAAGAGTTACTAGAATAGTTAGGGGAAGAATTTAATATGCACGAGCAAAGATGTGACTATGGTTGGAAAAATTGAGTCATTTGTATAGATAGAATTCAAAATGCAGGAGGGGAAAGAAAGAGAAGGCTCTCAGCCTTGAAAGTACAATGGAATCACCTGGAGAGTTTTAAAAATTGCCAGTATCTGGGTGCTATCTCTTGAGCTTCTGGCAAAATTGTCCCCTATTCTATCTCGGCAGTAAAGTTTTATTTTACAGCCAAGATTGAAAAGCATTCTTTAGACTGTACCTCTCATAAAAGTTTGTTTTCTGTTTGACTTTCTTTGTTTTGGCATGGTGGGTTGGTGTTTTGTTTTGAAGTCAATGGAGAATAGTCAAAGATTTAAAGAGAGATGTAACATGAGTTTTTATCTATTTTGAAAAGTAGCTTTTTTCTCAGAATGGTTAACAGATGTCAAAAGAGAATAATTAGGGGAAAAGCAAATTGATTAGAGAGAATTTTGCATCATTCTGGGCCAGCAGTGGTGAAATCTTGAATGAGGGACTGGCAAAAGAATTGCAGATATGGGAACATATTTGTGAGTTTTAACGTATGAATTTGTGACATGTATAACTAATGTATAAAATAATGGAAGAAAGCCCCAAATAATATGGCTTTTCTCGCATGTTATAGCGTGGCTGTTCACTTCTTCATGGTCTGTGAGATAACCACTACAAGCAAAGATCTAGTTCATCTTTCAAGATATTACACTAGGTTAAATCAGGCACACCCAAGCTAATTATCCTTTTGATTAACTCCTATTGATCAATTTATTTGCCACATTAATTACATCTCTAAATTCCCTTCGTATTTGCCATGTAGCATAAACTAATTATAGGAATGACATCCTATCGCAGTTCCTGCTCACACTCAATGGTAGAGGATTCAGATGATGTTGCTGTTAATTGAGATGAGGAATACAAGAGAATTAGCATGTTTTAGGAGGAAATTGATGACATCAGTTTTAGACATGATGAAGTCAGTGTAATTGGGCATCTGATTAGTGTCTCAGTAGGAAATGTAGGATTCTGTAGAAAGATCACCATGGGGTGTGCCTATTTGGTCATGGTCATTAGAGGTGACACTTAAAACAATGAGATCACTCAGAAAAGAACTGTGACAAGAAGTGGGCTGAAGACAGGAATAAAGCTGGAGTTTCTGAAGCTTTCCTTCAACTCATATCTCTTAGTTCCAGTGCAATATGCCATGACACAACTTCTTACTATTCCTCTACATTCTTTCAATGATGTCCTGCTTTTCCTATTTGTGGTCTCCTCTTTGTCCTTTGGATGACCTACTCATGCTATCAGGAAGTGACGATCAGTACCTATATTAGCAAAAGGCTTGCAAATCATAGGTGTAAGAAAGACTGGCCCTGCTGTTCACCATGTTCAAAGTGGTGACTTGCAGGAATTGTAGAGTGGATGTAACATGCCCAATGAGGGAAGATGGTCCCATCTCTAACCTTAAACTTCTTCAGTCCTTCATATCAGAAACCAGAACTAGTTTAAAGTTTTATTTCATCTATCTCATAATTATTTGTGACTCAGATAAAGTAAAGACAATTGTACAAATTTAAATTCAGATGTAATCATCTTTATCTGTCTCCTAATGCTTTGGTGGGTTTTTCTATGATGTAAATGATTGGAACTATTGTGTCAACAATTGTTCAGAAATCTGAGCTGTGCTAATGGAAATAAAAAGCGAACCTGATCAGACTCATCTTTCTTTTCTTTTCTTTTTTGTTTCAGGTTATATTCAAGAAGAGTGTATTGTCCCTTGCCCATTTGATTGCAAATTAAGTGACTGGTCTAGTTGGGGATCTTGCAGTTCATCTTGTGGGATTGGAGTGAGAATTCGATCTAAATGGTTAAAGGAAAAACCTTACAATGGTGGTCGACCATGTCCCAAACTGGATCTCAAGAATCAGGTAAAGTGTATGAAACAAAACATAAAAAGCTAAAAACTATCCCCAGTGCTGTTTCCTGTGGAAATTGAAGTAAATAATTTATTTGAAGTAGTTTTACAAACTTGGAAGAAAGAGTAGGAAGGTAGATGTCAAAATAACAGAATTAGTTGTAGGAGCTTTACCTACTGGTAGATAATGTGAAGACCAATGTGATGTCCTTAGAAATTTAAATTAAATCCAATTGATTTTCAAATTATCTTAAAGGCTAATTCATTATTAAAATGTGATATACATACAATATATGTTTATAACATCAGAGCAAAATCACATTACTTTTTGGCAATATGGTTAACCAATTCTAAACCTGGTGTTCTATTTTTTATCTTACTCCTTATCTTAGTTTTTTTTCACTCTGAATCTCACCAGTTCTTCCACAATTTTCAAAGTTTCTTATAACATTTTCTCTGGTTCCCTAACAGTCATATCTAGTCTCATAAATGAACCCTCAATACCTTTCCATATAGATGCCTAATAAAATTGCCATTTTAAGAAAATTTGATGAGTATTTCCATTTGCTTTACCTATATATAACAGAGTCTAAGTTAAGAATTATTGCAAAGAACTCAAAATTCACCCATAATTTCATACTTAAAACCTTAGGACCAACATCCAGGTTTTTAAATCAGTTGAATAGGTAGAACACAAGATCAGGTTAGTTCAATGTTCTTTATTCTTAGAATGGGTATGTAAATCCTCTGTTCCTAGGAATATTTTGACAGAATAGCTACCTGATTTCTATCACTGATTCATTTACACTAATATCTGTCCTTCTAACTTGATTTTGATGAGATGCTGTACAGATTGTTAATGTAAGGAAAACACCACACCTCTGTTTTTAATTTGGATCACATAGTTAGCTAGACTTGGTTGACTTTAAGTACCATGTTTCAATTTAAGACTAGCTATTTTCCTCTAAGTTATTGTAAAAGATACATAATTCATTGAAATAAAAAGTTATTCTAGTGGGAAATATTTAAGATCTAAGGGTATAGTTAATATGCCAGCTTTTTTAAAGGTTATATGTTAAACTAATGACCACAGTTTCTTCACTTGAAGAAGCAAACCTTTTGGGGAAAACAAAGCAAAGGACCATGAAATCAAAATAAAGATTTTAAAGAAACCTCATAAGTCCAGGAGTTTAATGGACAGAAGGAAAAACTATGATTAATGAATACAAGAGGGAAATACTCAGAACTGAGGTAGTTGAGGTAAGCCTTACAAAGAAAGAAAAAATATAGTCAAGAAGATGGAATTCAGGTGCAAGCTATTTGACCAAGTATTTAAAATGGAAAAGAATGACAAAGCATGTATATTTATGGTGATTCTTGTTACATCTTCCTCAAAACCATCACTGAGAGTTAGAACTTTTAAACACTAATTTTAACATTTCAATTTATGAGATAGGAAAGCACCTAAGGAACAAAAGGATTTCATTTCAGCACAAACATGAGGACCATATTCTTAGTGTGTGGAGCAATTGTATAGAAACAGGTGTGTAAAATTTGACAGTAGGAAGAATTTAATGGAGTTTGTATGCCTGTTGTGACTTGGGAAGAGGAATCTTGTTCTAACCTCTTGACATATGACAGTTACAACTTTTAGAATTAGTACAGGTAGAAATTGAATCCAAATTCATGAATAATTTAGATAAATTCAATAAGTGAAAATTAAGTGATAGTTGGCCTGTCTGCAGGGGATATTTCTCAATTTTATGTACAAGAAGGCAATTGTAGCCTTCCATAACTTTCTTTATTGCTCAGAAATAAGTCCTGGAATTTAATTATCAGAAATAGAATGTAGTATGACATTTATTTTGACATAAATAGGCTTCTGATATCTAGCATGTATTTTGCCTAATAAAAGTTAATTTTAAAGTCATCTGTATCCACATATTATATATTTAGAGAATGGATGTTTTACTGTAAGCTGACAAAATATAGTTATTCATATTTATTGGATACAAAATGATGTTAGGAATACAGTGTGAAGCAAGAAAACCAATATAGCCATCATATATACCACCTCAAACACTCTGAATTTTTAATAGGGAGAACATTTGAAATTTAGAGTGTACAACTTTTATTAACTATACTATGATGCTCCGATAGAACTCAAGTGTTTAAAAAATCTGCCTAGTTCTCCTGTTCAATTATATATTTTTGGCTATCATCACCCTGCTGTTTACCCTTCCCATCGATGGCTAACCCCATTCCAGTCTGCTTCTCTGAGTTGATTGTTTTAGATTTCCCACGCAAGTGAGAGGATGGAGCTCTTTGTCTTCCCTGCCTGGCATATTTCGGTTAACATAACATACCCCTATTCTATCCGTGTTGTCCCAAGTGAATGAGTTTATATCTCTTTCAATTTCAAATAGGATTCTGTGTGTACATATCTCCCATTTTCTTTATTCTTCAATCCACTGAGGGAAACTTAGGTTGATCGTTGTTGGCTCTGGTGACTACTGTGCTAGGAACATGTACCTGCAGACATCTTTTTGACATGCGAATCTCAGCTCTTTCTGATAAAAACCCAGATGCAGAACTGCTGGATTATCTGGTAATTCTGTTTTCAATTTTTGGAGGTGCTCTGAAAATGTTTCCATAACGTTCTAATTTACATTCCCATGAGCAATGCACAATGATTGTTTCTTTTTCTCTCAAACATACCTCCTGTTTTCATATAAGTTAGTTGAACAGGGCAGTGAGTAATGTGCTATGCGCCCTCTGTCTCATATGTCTGTGAAGGGTAAAGACTGATGGATGTTCTTCAGATGTTCCAGTATGGTCCTTTTTTGGACAAAGAGCAGACAAGATGGCCACTTAAAGATGCTGATGTGCTGGGGCAGCAGGTGCTGGTCGAAGTGTGAGGAACTGAGGGGTTTGTGAGTGAAGACTGCGTCACACACGGAGCACTTGTAGATCATATTGGCTTGCTGCGTGCAGGTCAGATGGTGGGAGTATGGATGGGTGTGGGCACTAGGTGCAGACTTGAAGGCCATGGGGCAGATGGGGCACTTGAGAAAAATCCTAATATAAAAGAAATTCTCCCAGGCCCAATTCCTTTTCTAAGACAAGCATCATTATTCCACAAGTGTATTTGCCCTTATGGAATTTTCTATGTGTGTGTGTGTGTGTGTGTGTGTCACTGTGCATAGAGATTTGTTTGACCTAATTTATATTTTTTATTTACCTGACAATACATTGAATTGTCATGGATTTTCGCTATTTAGGAAATACTCCCAAATATCTATTATTTATGGCAATTCCTTTTTAGAAGGGGTCCCTGTTTTTCTAAACTACAAATGAGATGTAGGGAGATTCTCTTGTAAAGTTCAGTTTTACTACTTCCTCTAGGTTATTCATCGTTTTAAATTGGTGCTTAGGTTTCAATTTATTCTCATATTTTCTGTATAAGATTACTGCCTAACCACAAATCAGATGAAGCTTTTGATCAAAACATTAAGAAGAATAAAAAATAATTTTAAAAAACTTCAAAAATGACACAAAACTTCACTAGACAAGATGGTAGGACTTCACCAATGGTTGTTATATTGCATATTATTTGGTCAGATTACCAGATGTAAGCATGCAAAGTTGGTCAAAAAATTTAAGCGTTAAATGTTCCTTTCAATAAACCATTAGACATCAGCAGTACAATTATCCCTGTGATCCATTATATCTGGTAATCTGAGCAACTTCTTTGAAGAGAACAATATGTAATATAAGGGCCACCTTTAATTCCTATCATTCTGTTTTAAAACCCTATAATGTTATTATTGGTTTTGCTTTGCTTAATTTTTGTTTATGATGTTGTTGTATAGTTTTTCTTTTTTGAAATCTTTTAAAATAAAAAAAGACAAAGCTTTTGAAAAGTAACCAAATATAACTGTAAGAAAGGTGTGCACTCTTTAGTACTTGGGCTTAAGGTAAACACATTATTGGTCAAATTAAGACTAACATACTCTTCATAAAACTGCGCTTTATATGTGTATGTTAGTATACCTGCATATACTTCTTCCTTTTCCTCCTTGGGTTTTCTTTAGAATATGAGCTCCTTTAAAGGGCACAAGCTGTCTTCTATTCTGTGAACTCATTCTGTCTCTTAGTGTGCTAGCAGGTTGTCAGTTTAATATTCATTGAATACCTAATTTGAAAAGTAGCATTTTCCATGGATGAGGGGATATTTATACGAATAATCAAATACATTAAAACTTGAGTCTTTATGCTATGATTTGCCATTTGCTTTATCCAAAGCATCAGCTCTTCTACAAGAAAGAAGTAACTATCTGAAAAATCTTATCGCCCAAGAAGTCTTTTGAGATTTTCCTGAAATATTTTTGGCATTTAGATTCCCATTGAAATCTAACCCAAAGAATAAATGGGAAGGTTGATATTATATACACAAGTTTGTAAACTGTTCTGAATCTGTTAGTGAAATCAATATTTATATTCTCCCATAAAAACTCCCTTTCAAACCAAAAGAACCTATCAAGCCAATAGCTCTTCCTCTAGAAGTGCCTAAGTGACAGGCATCCTTGAGTAGCTTTCTACTAAATATATTTGTGATGCTAAATAGTTGGAGTATGCAGCTTGTCCAAAGCTCTTATCTAGACATAAATGACTTCTGCATGGTTTATTGGATTATCATATCAATTTCCTGATGCCCTTGACTTTACTGTGCATACAAAATACATAATATATTTTAACTTTTACAGTCTGTAAAGTGTTGAGTGAGTTTAAGTGCACTCATACTGTGCAGTTTTGCTATACTTTTCTTCTGAAATGCTGCCATTAGAAGATTAAATATGAAGACATTAAAACCCTACTGGGTGTACATTTCCCTTTACTAGTTCTTCATTCAATTAAGTCAAGGAGTTTTAGAAAACTGTACTGTGTTTTGTTAGTAAATTGTAAAACATTGTATTCACAGTCTGAAGAAAAGTCTTATATGGAGATTCATTACCTGTAATTAATTGTATTTTAAGAGAGGATGTTGTTACCACCGGGGATGTAGTTCAGTGGCACAGCGCCTGTCTGGCACATGCGAGGTCCTGAGTTCAATTGCCAGTATGAAAAAAAAAATTCCCAAGAGAATATCTTGTTATCGAGGCTTTCCTTGAATTTACTATGTAGCCCAAGCTGGCCTCAAATTCACTAATTCTCTTTCTTCAGCCTCCTGAGTAGTGGGATTAAAGGCCTGGGCCATCACCCCCCAGCTATTACCTATAATCTTTAAAGATACATTCTATACAAATACACTTGGAAAGTTTTGGGGGTTTTTGTTTGTTTTGCAACTGATTAAGGGGATAAAAATTAAATATGTGTGTTCTCCATAAACAATTGCTTTTTAAAGGGTTCCCTTCTCCCCAAAGAGAAGTAGTTTAAATTTGGAAATGAGAACAATTCGTTTTACTTTTCAAAGCAGGATAATAATGTCTTAAATCCACTTTTTTTCCAAAGGTATACAAGCATATTTTAGCATGAACATTTCTTCCTTGGAAGAGGACTTCTGGCTGAGACAAGGTTTCTACAGAGAGCTTGCTTCTGCTCATTTGGAAACTGTTTCATTAACTATTAGCAACACTTTTCCTGAAATAGGGTAGTTGTCATTCTATTTGGGTATTTGTTTTCTCAGAAAGATAGGACTACACTTAAGATTGAATTTCATTTAACTGATCTTGGCCCATTGCTTCTTTTGGACCAGCCCACCTCTCTCAGATCCTGATCAAACCAAATCATTCCTGGCAGAGTGCTGCTTGCTTTGGCTTTAGTACTTTGGCAAGAGCAACAGACGATAATTGCAGCAAAAAGCCTTTTTCCTGAGAATTAGTATGGAAAGCAGCCCAAACTGACTCATGATTAAGCACAATCAGGTGCACTCTTCTTGGATAGGTAGAAGCAATTGGTGTTTGTGCCTTTGATAAGAACTTGTTCTAAGTATGAAATATGACCCAGTATATAATGAGGAGTTGCAGAGTGATTCAGTCCTTAAGGTTATTTGGGAGGGTGTAGTAGAAGGAAACACTCCTAAACTATTTCGCCTCTCCTCAACATTGTAGTTATCCCAGCATTGCCCCAAGATATACACCACCCCTTCCGAGGCAGCCTGAAATAGCCCCACCAACTAGTGTCCTCCCATTGGTGACCTTTGTACCTGCTCGTCCACCCCATCTCTGTGTTCCAAGTTATGCCATCCCACTAATCCAGCTGACTATAATTGAGAACAGAGATTTGTGCTTGCCCTGTTGCCACCACCAGAAAAATTGCTTTCCTCTTTCCAGGAGGGTTTCTCTCCCAGTGTTGGCCTTTACACATACCTTAGTCTTTAGCATTCCAAAATAATACACCTCAGGCTTATTAAAATATTTTCAAACTTTCATGAGAAACAATTTGTGTATCTGTGATTCTCTTGGTTTTGCCTTTCACTATGTTTTCCACACTGGTTATTGGCTACTTTGCATACGTCTAACCTTATTTAGTTACTATTCCAAATGTTCAGTGTGTAGCTCTAGAATATTCCATAGCAGCCTGGCATTGATATCCTCCTTTAAGCCTTTAAGAAACGAATGTATAACAAGTCCAAATTGTTATATTAAACATACTTGTTAGAAAATTAAACCATAACTCATGGAAATGCAAAACTTATCTTACAAACATAAAAATATTTGCTGAAGATCTATTTGAGAATAAGACTTTAAATGTCATAGTTATTCTCTAGTTCTATTATTTAGCTTTACTTTTCAAGCTTTATCCCAATATTAAATTAACAGAGAGCCCATAACCTTGATCCTACAACAGGTTCTTACAAAAAAACATTTGAATAATTATGATTTATTTTTTCTTCATGACTTAAGAGTCAAATGAAAAATGATCTGAGAAGCCTAAGTCTTCCTCAACCTGTAATCTATTCCCTCATAACCTTATTATCATAAGCATAGGAAAAATACCACCAGGATAGAAGGAAAGTTGTTACACAAATAATTTCCTGCACCCCTACGGGGGATACCAAGAGGCACTAAAGCAGAGCGTGAGGCCAAGAATGTTAATCTGTTAAAAAGAAAGTTCGTTTATGCTTGTGCTTCTGCTTAGGCAGGTTTGTGGATACTGCCACAGTTGAGACATTTGCCCTCTGAAAACATCATCCTTTGAAGAATTCAGCTCTGAAAAAATGTCTCTACAGTTCAGTTAGCCCGAGCTTTTTCATTTAAACAGTGAATTAGGGCTGGAGGTACAGCTCAGTGGGCTAAGTGCTTGCCGCTAAGCACTAGGGCCCTGAGTTCGATCCCCGGTCCCGGAAAAATAAATAAATAAATAAATAAATAAACAGTGAATTATTTGTTCTATATTTTCTTACTCAGAGCAACTCTGTGAGGATCCTCCCATTTTACAGAAAAGGATACTAAGGTTTAGAGGGATGTAATAAATGTTCGGGTGGCAATCCCTGACATACACGCACAAAAACTTGATCAGATTTGGGGTCAGATTTGAGTTCTAATTTCATAATCTGTCCAATGAGTATAATTGATCGCTACCTCATAACAGAAGCTTATTGTGAGTTTAAATAAGAAAATGAACATAAATATGGTACATAGTAAGTATGTGATAAGTGTTTGACATGGTCGTTTTTCCTTGGTCTCTAGCACATAATTTGTTTCCAATTCACTTTACTTTCACTTATATTGTGCTGCTTTTTTGAACTAATTTATGCAGATTTCTCTTATTTTTATGCTGAGTTACTGGAATCTTTAGAGTTGCATATTTTACTTGCTATGACACAGCTTAGGTGCCTGGTAAAACTACTCTCAGTACTTCCGGTAGAAGTCTGTTTTGTTTCATTACTGAACATTTTATTTACTATTACATTTTTTTCTAATGGCAGGCAGAAAGGAATAAGACTTTATGTTGTTATAATTCACAGGATTTTATGATTCTTTGCTCCTTTTGATATGTGTTTTATTAAGTGGTGTACACAGCACATCTCTGAACTTTCCCACAACTCTTAGGAATTCAGAGAATAACTCTGCATTTTCACAAAGCAAACTCTGCTATTCAGCCTCTGGTCAAGTGAAGAAATAAATCGTCATCAGCATCTCAGATGTCTCCTTCATGTCATGACCATCTTTCTTGCACAAATGTAATTATTACTCAGATTTTTAACACTTTATTTTTATCATTTAAAAATACACAGAATTCATTAGGCACTTTGCATCTTTCTCTTTCTACTTAACATTATTCTTGTGCTATTCATCCATATTTTGATATATGGCAGTCTTCTGTTCATTTTCATTGCTTTACTTATATTAACATGTATGGTATTCCATTATTTTATTACATACACCATGTTTTACCCACTTTATTGCCAGTGGGTATTTGATGTGACTTGGATCCAGTTTGGAGTATTACAAATAGTGCTGCTGCAAACATTCCTGTACATGTCTTTGGGTGCATGCATGTGTGCATTTTTGTCCATTAGTACATACCTAAGAGCGGAATCTGGAGGTGTAGGATATACACCTGGATATATATTCAAAATCGGTGGTGATGGACATTTTATTTTAATTTGTGAACTTTCACAGCTTTTTCCTAAATGCAGGTAGTACTAATATGAGATGATGAGATGTGACCTGTCTGACACCATGAAAAGAGGGGTGCGACACGAATGGGCGAGTTAGAGATCTACGGCCGCACAGCATGTCTGACTGCTTCTGACTCCTACCTTTATATCTTTTCCAAACAGAAAATGCGAAGGAGTGCTCCCTTCATGCTAAACTCTGCCAATCTCTCTACAAAGTATCCGTCCTTTTTCCTGTTAATCTCCTTCCCCGTCCTCTATTCTGCGCTCCACACAGCAGCATGAACTTGCTTCATCACGAATCTGATCGTGTTTAAAAATCTTTCTCATTTCTTTTTTTCTTTGATAAGAAGTGCAAAATACAGTGTAGTATGGAAAACATTGTGTTATCTCACTGCAGCTTTGTTCCTCGGAGCTCACTGGCATGCTCCAGCAGCCAGACCGGCAGGCTGGGAAAGCTGCTGGAATCAGAAGGGAGGGCTCACTGCTGCCTCCTCTCTGCTCGTCAGCCCTCATTCAGGCTTTTGTAAAATGTCAGTCTTACCTTTTTGGCCAGTTGATTAAGTCAAATACAGAGTCTTTTTACAGAAATTATCTTTCCATTTACTTTGTAACTCACAAAACTTTCCTAATGAAATTGGATACTTGGACTTACTGTATTGCCTTTTCTCTGGGAGCTACTCATTAAGTTCTTTTTATGTACATAGAAATGAGGCTCCTCCTTTAACTATGAATCCTTCAAGACAGAGCAGAATTGTTGCCTTATTTTCTCAAGGGAAATCTTTTTCTCTTACTTGGTAAGTAAGGTACACTATCTCACCAATGTTAAAAGCAAGCATGGAACCAATTCTAAAGCCTCCAAAGAATGTTTTCTAGCGGCACAAAGTTACCCAAAACCTTTTCACACCCCAGTAGGCACCCATCTTTTCATCCTTAGGAATAAAGTTGCATTGATTTGGGTAGCAATATTAGGGGAGATGTGTAATTTGAACTGACTTTCTAATGTCAGTTGAAGAATCAGGAAGGTCCAGGTAGCATAAATCAGAGTGGTAACCATAACATACAGCGTTAACTGCCCTTGCTTTTCTGTTTTTAGAGAGAGGGATACAATTGTGTTCCAGTTGTAGTTGATCTAAAATTTTTATCTTGTGTTTCCACCATACCCCGTAGCAGAATACTGCCTGATACCCATGAATGCCTTCAAAGCTGGTAACAGTATTGTCATAGGTCAGTTCTCCCACAAACAGTCAGAGACAGGATTCAAGAATAAGGATTTTATTACGCAGGTGCAGGTAACCCCAGTAGGGGAGTGGATAAGGGATGTTTACAGAGAAGGGAGAAAGCCAAGAGGGAGTATGTTATTATGTCAGGTACTGTAGGGTCACAAAAGGCTTAAGCCTTTCAAGTTTACTGAAAAACACATGCCTCCAATTTATTTGACCTGAAGGACCAGGCAAGATATTCATAAAGAAACTTCAAGATTCCCTCTCTGAGGGTGTGTTGAGTCCATATACTCTTAGCTAAGCATAAGCAGTCTTCCCGTCTTGGACAAAGACAGAGTTATAGGTGCTGGGATGGAAGTTTGCCCAGAGCGCAGGAAAGTGACTGCATGTAGCACCCCGTGTTAAAATTACTGAATTGCTGTTCTCTCCTGGAGCAGTTTGTTGTCTGTGTTATCTCTGTCCTGTCAGAAGTGCATTTCTTTTCCAATAAAAATGCAGTTTGATATAGCCTAATAGTTAGTTATAGGGGTAATTTGAGTCATTTATATTTGAAAAAAAATATATATATATATAAAATAAATATATATGCACATGACTGAGAATAGCCATGTGGTCTTTCCTAAGCTGGTTCCATGTCTTTCATGGATCCTGGATCAAGATGAGGGCAGAGAAAATCTTGGTGCAGAGACAAAACTACATTGTAATCCATGAGACAGAATGAAGAACATGCAAAGAACTTAAAAAAAAATATATATATATGTGTATATATATATATATATATATACATATTCACTTCTTTGTTTCCTTTGGGAGCTATGCTGAATATTGAAATGGTTTCCATTTGTTTGTTTGTTTTTTAATTATTGCTACAATGTATAGTTCTCAATTTTAGAACTGGATATGAGCAGGAAGCACAGAAAGACAGATTAGTACATGAAATCTTCCTATCCTTGTTTGTGAAAGAGTTCTGACTGAACATAACTGAGTTGTCCTAGTACAGTTGCATTCTAGAATAATAAAATGATCAAGTTGTCAGTAAAACATAAATATATCTAATCTGCTAGTTCTTAGTCATGGATGCAGAGGAAATTTACTTCAGATTTACATCCCTGCCCGTCCCACCAGGCCAATTAAATTTGAATTTCTAGTGATGGGGTCCCATTGGCTATATTTTGAAAAATCCCCAGGTGATTCCAGTGTGCAGCCAAAGCTGAGAATTGCTGTCTAATGAAACCCATCTTCTTGTAAGTGAGGTCACTGGGGCTCAGAGAGGTAACTTGACACCTAATTACCAGTTAGAATGGGGGTCCTGACTTTCAGCACACTGTTCCTTCCTTCTGTGAATATTTCCTTCAAAATGAACATAGTGGAGAAATAGCACGTGTATTATTTTCATAGGCAAACAAGTAAGGAAAATTTTGATTTCATCCTAAAAGATTTCCTCTCCCACTGACTCTCTTTGAACTACCAACACTGAGTGGCCTTTACCATAAACAAGGAAGCTCTTTGGGGAGATGTTTTATTTTACTAAACCTCTGGCTTCTAGTAACTATCTTATCCTCAGACAAGGAGGGAACATATCTGGCTGTGCGTGTATCTTTCAGTATGTGGAAAAATAAAATATAAGATATGCAGTGGTTCCTGGGCTTGAAGTATTATGCCATGGTAATAAGTATATTGTTTTGGCATTATTCAGTAGCTATTATGTATGGCATAATTAGGGATATTGGAAGTAGGTATATATATAGGGCTGTTATGCATTGAAGTAAACCGATATGCAGCATGATGTATGAGTTAGCTTTCTGTTGCTACAACAAATACTTGAGAAAATCAACTTTCAAACAGAAAGAGTTTACCTCTGAGATTTGGAAGATTCAGTCTAAAACTGGTTGGCTGTGCTGTTTTTTGTTCTACAGTAAAGCAGAACACGATGGTAAAAGAACATCTTAGAGCAAAATGACTTAACCTTATGGCTTGTAAACAGAAGAGAGAAAGATGAGCGGCCTGGAGTCCCAGAGTTTCCTCCTGGGTACACCCCACATGACCTCACATCGCCAGGAGGTTCCATCTCTTATTAAAGTTTCCATCACTTACCTGTCGGGCCCAGCTAGCCCCCAGGCCTTCATCACATAGATATCGGGGAATGTCTAAGGTCCAGACTGTCACAATGCAGTTGAAGACTTTTAGCAACAGTAACTTATTAATGAGCCTTGGCAGCTTTAAAAAATTGAGAAATAATAAAATGGAATTCAAAGCAATTGTAAATATTCCAGAATGCAATTTTAATTCAGTGAACTTGTGCCATCATTCATTCATTCATTCAGCACATATTTGTTGACACTTATTGTGCCAAGAGAAATTGATGAGATTCTGAAGGGCCCGGTTCAGTTCTGCTGCTCAAGGAATTACAACTGGGAGCTCACATTTCTATGGGTTTGAGTGAGAGGTTGTGTTGCTTAAAAATGTATATAAAACGTTTTGATTGCGGATGGCACAGATAATATGAAACCAGTTCAAACTCAAAAAGTAAAATTGATCCTTCTCTCCTATATTTTGATTTTAACTAAGAGAAGCCTCAATCCAAATTAACAGGAACAAGGTAACACAATACCTGACATAATAAGAAGCCCAGTGGCAGGCAGGCTGCAGGGTGGGGTCATTTGGGCGTCTCTGCAATGTCATCAATGGCAACATTGGGTTGGTCTCGCTGCATTGACATCTTTGGCACTGCCCTCATCCTCAGGTTGTAGGCAAACTTTACCGGCAGTTTCTGGCTTTAACTTTCCATTGTAGCAATGACCAAAATAATAAAAGAATCTCAATCTCTCTCTCTCTCTCTCTCTCTCTCTCTCTCTCTCTGTCTGTCTCCCTCTCTTGCAATCTTGGGAACAGCATTGCAAGAGTTTACCCAGCTCCCCTAAGAGACTTTCCCCATTACTTCATTGGCTGAAGTTGAGTTCTGTGTCCATTATTGAATTAATCATTGGAAGGAGTTATCATGAGAATTAGATTAGCTCCAAGGAAGGCTTTCCATTCCTTTATGGTGTCAAATTTCTATATGTGGCACATACAGAAATGTATATTTTTGCTGCACATTGGGACACATAGTCAGAGCTGCTTACAGCAGTGGAGAGTGGGCTGAGAGGGCAGGCTTTGAGTAGTAACAGCAATGTCCCCATAACTTTTGAAATGCATTTACGATATGCAAGTGTGGCGGGGCGGTGCTTCTCAAGCTTAGGAGCACAGATGAATCATGTGAAGGATCTCACTGTAATGTGGGCTTTTGGCAGGATTGGGAGAAGAGAGATGGACTTCACTTCTAACAAAATCACTGAAGGTGGCAGAGGTGTTTTATGTGGATGCTTTGCCTAATAGTCAACACTCTGAGATGCGCGTGAATATTGCTTGGAGTGCACTTGCCGAGGCTCATCACTAGAACTGGTGTGCACATTGAAAACTGAGCCAAACCGCCCTGTGCACTTTTAATTTGACTCCTTCTGATGCTTAATTTATAATAATATAATTAGTTTTAAGTAACATTTTGAGCTATATATTGACATTGAGATAGAGGATTAAATAATGTCTTGAGTGAAATATCAGAACCTATCTATTGTGTTGAGAAAGATAAACTCATGTTTTCATTATAAGGATACAAGTGGCTCTGAGAGAAGCTGTTCCAGGAGATAGCTCTTCTCCCGGTCTCATCCTTTCTGTCCCTGCAAGGGCACAGTTTCATTTTGCAAGTTATTTGGTGTAAGGAAACTGCCAGTGCCTTGCTCGTGATAAATAAGCAGACCCCAAACCAGAGAAGCAATACATTCCTCACCACATGTTCCTCCTTCTGTTTTCCCTGCCCTCTGTAGCCACACAGACATTTCTTGGGTTATTTACCAGTGATTTAAAGTTGCATTACAATTATGCACATATTTCTAAGGATTCATAAGAATACTGATGAAAGAAGCCAAATCTACTATTTTCTTTAGATTCTCCAAAATGTTTCAATACAAGGAAAACCTTGTGGAGTCTATTCACAACTACAGCCCCATTTGGTAATGCAACTGGCACCAGTAAATAGAGATGCATATTACTTTGGAGGAGGGTGAAGAGCACACATTTATGAAAAGGAAATCCCGGTCAACATTGCTCATGTAAGGAGATTTACATATTTAGATCTAGATCTAGAGTTGTTATAAAAGTTTCAAAAGCTCCTGAGGGATGCTACATATAGAATAGATGATGGTTGAATCATAGAAAATGCAAAACAATGAGACATCAAACCCTTAGACTTTCATTTAACTTGTCTATTCCTATGTGTGTATTTGCTACTGTTGTATTTGCGCGTGTTACCCTGATTCATCCTGTAATCCAAGCCTGTGAGAAGCATGTGCCTTATTCTCTGTTGTCATTCTAATTCATCCAACAGCTAACTGCATACAACCATGCTGATGACAGTCCACAGCCTCTCCCTCCCAAAATAAAAACAACAACGAAAAAGTTTTAGAGACAAAATATTGTTGTGGTACACGACTATTGCCATACTGGAAGTATTACATTATTTATTCTGAGTAAATTCTGAGTCACTAGGTAATAAATGAGCGAGCATGTGTATTTGGAGACTTTGTGTTCAGAATCTATTTTCAAGCTAACATTTATTGCTC
Organism: Dinomys branickii; assembly: GCA_004027595.1. Lineage (NCBI taxonomy): Eukaryota > Metazoa > Chordata > Mammalia > Rodentia > Dinomyidae > Dinomys > Dinomys branickii. Next base: position 47,169 of record PVLD010011395.1, read on the forward strand.
TTAGAACTTCTGCATTGTGTTTGCACTACCCTCTATGTATCTGCAAAAGCTGAAAACTTGATAAGCAGAATAAAGCCCTGAGAGACAAAATAAGAGCAGAAAAGTTTGATTCAGCCATTTTTGATGTATTGGTGTGGTTCATTCTTTGCTTTTTGGTGAAAAATAGATTGAACCTATTTACTGACTTCTGAGTTATTAACTGTGTATTTTTCCACTCTTGGAAAACGTTGGTTTTCCTGTAGTTGACTGAGAGATGTGTATATGAAACTGAAATAAATGATAAGTGTAATAAATTTCAGAAAAATAAACTAAGAAATAGATACTTTGTTATTCAGAATTTAAGCCTATGTAGATTGTTCTAGATTCCTTTTTCCCACTATAATTTGGGATTATAGGTATCAGAATCTGAGCCTCCTATATCGAGGAAGCCAAGCTGGAAAGATAATTGCACAAATTGTTGAATAATTCTGTGGAAAAAATTGGTCAAGTTAGCTACTTACTGCTAAGTAGGAATAGTATATAACTAAGAGAGGAACTGAATAGAAATTGCTTTGTAATAGAAAAGTAAAATGCGAACATCTTAGACTCGATATATGATCCTCTGTGTGTGAATTATTGCCTGTCACTTGAAACACATTATTCAGAACTACTGAAAATCTGTTCTGGCTTATTACTTAATTAAAAGTAAATTATGATCATTTTAGATAATTCATATCATTTACAAGTTACGAATTTCCCGTGATGCTATTGGCTCTATCAAAAAGTATTGCTCTGCTTAAGCACAATCACTATGCATCTTTTCTCCTCTCCAGTGGGTGTTAAAAAAGAAACTCTTATAGTTGGGGAAAATTGATATTCAAAAGTATAAAACTTGGCAGTGAAAAGCTTACGTTCCTATACTTAATGCCCTTGATTCTTGAAAACTTTCTTCCAGCAAGGCCAGTGGTTTCATTGTCTGACTGGCATTGGCCAGATGATAATGCTCTGCTCTGTTTTACTTAATGATGAATAAAAGAGGATCAGTTCTTTCTCTAATGAGTTTGTAAGAGATGCTCCACACTGAAACTCGAGCTGCCTCTTGTGGACTACTGTGGTGGGGAAGTAAGAAGGACTTTTCACAACTTGGAAAAATTATCACCATCAGAGTGAATGAAGCTCTAAAGTGTATATACCAGATATTTCAAATGACTAAATTTGGGAGGAAACATAATTAATTTACATTTTAGTACTAAGTGCAAACTTTAATTTATTCTGATTACACTATAGTCCATCTAGAAGACCATTTGAAGGCGTTTATGAGGAAGCTATAAAAGGAGATGTAATCAGATGACACATTATTGGCCTAGAAAGAGGAGGGTTTGATGCTCAACACCCATACTACATAGAAGGGTTCAACTCTCAGTTGCCCAAACTGCATTACTGAATGAAAGATGTGGACTCAATATGGGAAGCAGATTAACTCACTTAATTACAATTTGTGCTGAGGTTTAATCCCTCCACCAGCCAGGTAAATTGTTCCAATTTATGCCACATAGTTTATTATAGTGAAGTTGCTAAGCAAAAACATGAGGGGATTTCTTGACACAAATTATTATAAAGGAGGCTGGCTGAGTGAGAAAGAGTGCTTATGTTCCAGTCTCCTATGTTGTATGTGAAAATATAGCTGCTGTTATGATAATGTGACCCATAGTTCTAGTGCAATGTGTGGTGTGTTACAGTAGGCAGTGGTTATTGCTGACATTGTTATGAATTGCAGTGCTGGTGAGGACACTGGGAGTATTTGGATACTCCATGGTAGTGTAGTGTTTCTTCAAGTTCAGATATGTTAATCTACTAGACCACCAGCCAGATCTCAACTTTAGAGCACATTATTTGGGCTGTTCGGTGTGTCAGATTTTAGTTTTTTTAATTATATGTTCAATGCTTAAAGTTAGAAATATTTGTCCTGGAATTTTAATTTCTAATATGTCTATGAGAAATCCACATGTCTGGCAAACAGGTGAATCTGAGAATGCCTACTTGTAGACAGAGCATCTTAGTAAGATGGGTGTCCTCCCTCCTCTCCCTGCAGCCCTCCCTAACCCAGGCTGAGTGTCCACTATAACGTGCATCTCCGGTGGTGGGGAGGGAATACAAACAGATGTGCACATTTCCTGTATTTCAGTAATTAAGCTGAAAACAAAACTAACAAAACACTATGTAAAATGTGTTTTACCTTCCTTCCTTGACACATAACCTTTCATAAAAACCTAAAAAGAGAAGTCCAAATGTGCAACAATCAAAGTTCGGAGCAGAATGTGGTGCCATATGGAGAAGCCAGGCTTCAGGTTTGTGCTGAACTCCTGCTCATGCAAGTGCTGTCTGCAGCAAGCCAATACCCACACACACTCCGCATACCTAAGCGTACTAATGTGAGTGGGTACAGCCCCTACTTCCTGAAACAAATCTAGGGAAGAGGCTCACACAGTCATGAGAGGGACTTAAATCGATTTGGCGGTGAATTTCGAGGTGAGGGGTCTAAGGTTCAGTGAGTGTGCTGTAAAAGGCTCCGGAAGAAGACAGGGAGGAACTGCCAGTTGCCGCCCGACCGCTGCAGTTCTTTACCCCTGGGGGGAGCCACAGTTGGAGGAGAGCCAAAGAGAATTCCTCTACACACAAGGGAGAAGGTAGGGAGAGTACCGTCGATGATTATTTATATAAAGACCTGAACTATTCCATCTTTATGGCACCTTTATTTGTGAAAAGCATTATTTTGAAACTCAAGTCTATTGAAAAATGTTAACATGAAAAACTTTTAAAAATGGAGGATTTCAAGGCAGCAGCTTTGTTGTAAGATGGGGATTATTTTACTTAAGTACTTATTATACATGCTTGGAATCTGCAAGTGTTTGAGTGCAAGGTCCTGGGATTAGGTATCTTCCTCTTACACATATTGCGGCGCTGTGTTTGTGCTACTTAGTAACATTTTTCATCTTTGTGCCACAGTGTGCGAGGTGTGTGAAATAGCATAGAAACGAGGAGTTCCACTTAAAACTCTCTTAGGAAGAGGGGTACCAGCAATCGAACTCAGGACCTTACTCTTGCCAGGCAGGCACTGTACCTCTGAGCTATATCCCCAGCCCCTCTAACTTTCTTTTGCTTCAGGATACTTTATTAAGAATTATTGAGGATGAAAAGAGATTTTATTTGTATGACTCATATCTGTGCTTACTGTAATAAAAATTCAGATAAAGTGAAAGTATTTTAATCTATTAAAATGAGTAGGAACAAGCCTACAACATGGAAACATTGACAAGACCTCTACAAGGGATGGGGATTCAGCTCAGTAGCATAAGTGCCTGCCTGACAAACACAAGGTCCTGAATTTGATTCCCAGTACAAAAAAAAAAAAAAGATTTCTATGAAAGATACCTATATATTTCAAAATAAAAATAATTTTAAATGATTGTATTGTTTTGCAGTTTATGACAATCTTGTGATATCTGACCTCACAAAAGTAACTGAATTCACATCATCTGCTTCTGAGTTGAACTTACTGCAATAAGGTGTGTGTGTGTGTGTGTGTGTGTGTGTGTGTGAAGTATGTGAAGAATTTTGAGTGCTCTACAGATATGTGGGTAGAAAAAGTGAAAAGCATTTTAGTAGATTTTTCCAAGATAACTTTAGGAAGTCTTTAATCCTGCAGCAAGCTTGACAAATGACAGTTTTTGATGGTTAGTTGCAATGTGGAATCTGAAACTTTGACAATATAGTTTTCATACTCTCTTACTTTAAAATCTGTTGATTTACCTGGCACATTCAGTAAATCTATAATCTATGCATCATATTTTAACCTCATATGTTAGTCACTTAAAAATATTGACCCATTGAGTTATGTTAAAATGCTGATATGCTTTAATACATAGTAACAAAAATTTATATTCTTTAATATCATCACAGATAATATAAGAACCTCTTTAAACCAGGGACCTCCTAAGCTAATAGTGGAAGACACAAATTTTCCAAAGTTCTAATTTTCACTTGAAAGCTTGAATTTTGTATGCTTAGTTGTTTTTCTTAAAGTGACAGGTGTGTTTCACCCTTATGAAAAATTTTCTGCTAAATAAGGGAGCGTATACTACAGCCCTTGCTTGTTGGTAAAAGTTCCTTTAAATGAAAGTGCTGCTCTAAAGTAGAGAACCACAAGCTAGTATGCAGCAGAATTGCTTTATGCCTCCTTCAAAATTCATCATGTAGAATACTACAAATATGAGTAATTAAATGGACAGTCGTGAAAACTACAATGACAACAGTTGGTGTCTCTCTTTGATTCTTTTGGGAACCAGAAACTTACCCTGCGTTGCTTTTACATTAACATTACTAGTGTTAGGAGTTCAAAAGTAAAAACAGAAAATAACACAATAGATCCTCTGAAAGTGTCTTAGGGACTCCCCAGGTAGTCACACGACACATTTTTGAAGACTACTATCTTAAAGGTGGAATAAGCAGTACAGAACCTCCTAAAAAAGGGATATGATGAAAATAAAGGAAATAAAACTTTTTCCCCTAAATTTCTACTTAGTTATTTTTTATAAATTATTTAAAAACTTTTAAGTTCGTTTGTTTTTCTTATTAGAGAAGCCACCCTGGTCCCTTTTCCTAAGACTTTAAAATACTTAATAATTCTCAGTCTCTGATACTTTCACTTATTATTCAAGTCCTTCTATTGAGGTTTAATTTAGTGTTTACCATACTGTTCATAATTGTACTGTTCATAAACAGATCTCCAGTATTTTCCTTTTTAGTTAGCTTAAGCTTCTCCAAAGACTTATTTTATATGTCCTTAATCAGCAATTTCTCTTCGATTCTCTCTTGCTTCTTTCAACTCACATTAACGTCATTGAACTTGGAAGAAGCAAATCAAATTACATTAGCGTTTATTTGTTAAAATCTCTCTCCTTTTTCCTAACTTTTCCCGTGGGACTTTCCACCCCAGACATAGAGACTGAAGTCAACACAGTGGACTAAAATCAGCCAGAAAATACGGGAATGCCAAGTTTTCTACAAGAAAGTGCTTCTGTGTTTTCTCCTGTTAGTTTTGCTTTAGTTCAAACCTCTGGCCTATAACACAGACATTTCAGGTAATGATCAGGATTTTATAACAGCCAATATTTTTCTTTGTTCTCTAGTTTCATCAGTTTTAATCAGTGAATTCCTCACTCTGGTCTTAGGATGTAGTTACAAAGGCCTAGTCTTAGAATTCAATAATTATACCATAAAATTGTTGGTTATTCACTTATTGTTTCAGTCATGAAGATTAAACTCTCATAGTCCCAACCACCTCATCGCAAATGGTGATAATACTACCTACAGTATCGGAAAAGCATACACAGATTCACATACAGATAATCCTTGTTTAATGACCACCTGCTCAATGACTGTTTTGATTTACAATTTAGGAATGCTGTTTGTATTTACAACCCACTGCTCAGATTTACAACCTGTCCTTTATTTGTTTATTTTTGTATGGTTCTGTACATCTTGTTTACAGTACCTCAATGTATTTTTTGGTACAGTACACTTTGTTCAGTACTGTCATTTTCAATGATTGTACTGTGTAGTATAGTACTGTAGTTTTAAATTCTGTTATACATTATAGTACTACTGTACATGTAAGATTTAGGCAGGTAAAAGCAGTCATCAAGATGACTTCCTTTGACTATCTCTTTGTTCTTAATATTGTAAAGTACATGTTGTAGACAGTTCCTCATTTATTCACTAATTCATTTAATAACCTAGTCACAGGACTGGAACACGGCATATCTGTGGTATACAATAATCCTTAACATATGGCAGGCATTGTTGCAATGTTAATCATCCCAAAGTCCATTTCTAGTCACCTGTTCTTTTATCTCTTTGGAATTACATACAAGTTTCTTTCGGACTGTATATTCTTTTACTGGGGCTTGAGAAAGAAATAAATTCTTTTCGGAAGAGCCAATGTCAATGTGGTTGAGTGATATCAGTTACTTCCCTTATGTATCTATAATAAGCAATCATATCGCAGTTTTCATTCAACTACAGTGAGGTATAATTCCAGTGGCGGGATCTTTGCACTGATCACTTTTAAAGTAATTTTGCAGTGGCCTTCATCACATAGTATAAGAGCACAGTATGTAGTAAACTATCATTTTCAACTTTACAAAGAATATGCTCAGCATGTTTTCATCAGAATTTTAAATCATGGCTATCATTTCAGTATTTACAAAAAAATTGTGGACACATTCTCTTATAGAATTATGGACCATTTGTTTTGGTTTTCAGTACATTATGTTATTTTGAAATATCAAAATAAGATGTTTATCACTGTACCCATGGGGTATCATCAAATCCTGCAATTCAATAAAAATTAGCTGTAAGTACTCAATTTTTTCATTAGAAGTACATCTAGAGTGGTCTACATTGTGAGCAATTATGTTAAAGTTCTATCTTTATTGAGAAAAGATGAGAATTTTCACTTTTGATTAGGCTAAATTGCATGTTTCAAGGACCTCCCAATTAATTATAATTCAAATAGAGGTTTTTCATTAGTGCTCAGAAAAGGCTAAATGTAAGTACATTAATAAATTAACAACATTAAAATTTTAACCATGTGAAGGACCATGGAAAGTTCCTAGATTATTTTAAAAGACAGCTTTGCAAAGATTTGAAAAGCAAACCAACTTTGCAAAGTAATTTCTTCCAGACTATGCATTTGTGTGCTCTCTAAAGTCTATGTTGAAATTTAATCACCAGTGCAACGTGATTAAGAGGTGGAGATTTCTCAAGGTGATTAGGCTAGGAAGATGGATTGCTATAGTTAGAATTGATCTAACCCTAAGGCAGAAGAAACTTGTACAGCACCTACTACATTGAATTCTAGTTATCATCTATTTATTTATTTATTTGTGTATGTATCTATTTATTTACTAGATAGACTTTTTTAGAAAATATGGAGAAAATTCTAGGCAATAAACAGAAATAACAAATGAGCTGAGCCTGTAAGTTTCTAACAAATAGAAAATGGAAGGAAAGCTTCTGGGACAGGAGAAAGCAGTGTCCTACCTGCCCCTGGTGAAGGCAGGGCACAGCGTGTAATTAAGTACCGCCAGCGCCAGCCTGTCATCTCAGATACAGAATTTACAGGAAGTGTTGATGGATTGGAACTTAAGATAGAGAGGACTAAGGGATAATCATTTTTCAAGCTTGGATGGCTGGTGCGATGCTAACACCATTAGTGTACGAAGAATTCCTTGAGGCTGGACACGATGCGATTAGTTTCAGACATGCTTAGTTTGAGGTTCCTTAAACTGTTCAGCTGCAGATTTTCAATCAATAGCTGGGTACTTAGATATGAAGCTTAACAAAATGCTCAATACAGGACAGATTGAGGTGGAGCTGAAAGGTGAAACATTTCAACTGAAATTAGCTTTCTAAATATAATAGGAAGTAATTTAGCTCTTATAAAATACTATCTAGTTAACAATAGAAGATATATATAAACTATACAAATACCACATATATACCTTACACACATTACATATAAACATAAAAATATACACTATGTATAATTAATATGTACCATAAAGTGTACATATATATTTATATTTATATATTTATACATGTATGTCTTTATATGTGTTATATATCTATGAGAAAAGGCTTTTTTCATCTATGAGAAGCACTTTGGGTTTCAAACTACTGATACAGACAAAAGTCTTTCAGACTAGACCCACCATAACTTTTTCAACTGTTTATAATATAAAACTTTCAATAAGTAATGATGAAATTAGAAGTAGAGGTTCAAGTAATTGATAGGAAGTGGTTTCACAGTTTTCCTCTTTCTCTTTTCTTCATTTTCAAATATTCACAATGTGCAGACATACTATGTTATTCAGGATCATCTGTCTGAGATGAAACTACTGATTCCTTTACCAAACTCTGATGAGGAAAACACTCATGTGTGTCTTGTCTCAGAGAAGAATTTTAAAAAATTAGGATTGAATGCGAAGTTAACTGGATCTTAGAAGAGAAAACATTTTTGTACTACGCAATTCCACATCTTCTTCAGGATAAGGAATGAGTTTTTTTCTGTGACTTTCTCAGCAAGGAGAGAAACTCCAGGGCTAGGATGAAGTCTCCAGGATTCCTAAGGCAGTGCTCATTCGAGCTCCTCGATTCTGTGATTTTAGGAAGAAAGTTAAAGTTCTATCCATGCTAACATAATTTCATATATTTGTGGATCCAGGAAGAACTTTATCATTTTTGTACATTTCCTTCTATTCTAAACAATTGCAAGACATAACAACTGTTTGTCCCAGTATCTGCTCTTCTTACAAAAAACAATTAGCCTTTCCAATCTCATAACGAGTAGAAAATGCTATGGTCTTTGGTGTTTGGTGTTTTAGTTTGGGTTGTGCTTTTAAGAATTGCATTCATTAAATTACAATGAAATACTAGAAAATTCCTTTCAGCAGCTTCTTAAGTGACTATTGAGTCAGTCCATAGATAATGTGATCCAGCTTCATCATGATTTAAATGGTTAAAAACAAAATCTTGGGTTGGAAGTCAGCATCATTCCTAATGAACACTTGTCCGTACACATACACGTACACGTACACGTACACGTACACGTACACGTACACATACACATACACATACATGTACACATCCACATGCATCCTAAGTAAATTCTCAGGTTGGAACATTTTCATATTTTGTCTGCCTCAAACCACTGATCAAATAATAAAGCACACAGAGCCCGAGGAAAATCCCATTCTTTCCTTTATTGTCTCCATTGCCCGTTGTTCCGAGAGCACCGGTGATTGTGAAGTCCATGAAAAACGTTTCTTTGGTATGTGTAGAGAAAACACTTGAGCAACTCAGGAGCAATAGATATTCATTAGAAAAATCTATCCAGGAAATCAATGGTAATTTGACTTTCACTGAGGAGAAATGCAAATACATTCAGAGACAAGATGACTAGAGTAATCACCAAGCTGGGAGGGAGGATGAAATCATAAACTGTGAAGTGGACACAGCCAAAATCTGTATTTTCTGCCTATTAGTATCTGGTCACTAGAATACATTCAGCATTCAATGGATACCATATAAATACCAAGCTCCTTCAGGTCATATTAACCAAGACAGTGACTTCAGAAGTTTTTTTTTTTTTGATTGATTGAATGATGATACATTATTGAAGGTGTAAATTTTATACTGTGATATATACCGTTGACACATACTGGGCTGATAATTTTAAAGATTTTTTTTTAACAGTGTTAGGAAGTAAGGTAAGTTAAAACTCTTCTGTGGGATCTGGAGAGTTTCTTTCCTTCCTTCTCTTCTTTTGATTCTTTTAAATGGCTTTCACTTGTACACATTAATGGAATAGCATGTGTTGTTTTTGGTAGTATATGCACTGAGGAATATTTAATCAGGTTAAATATGTCTCCTCAAATGTTAACCATTTCTTTATGGTGAAAACATTCACATTTCTTAATTCTTTCTGAAAAAACAGTATACAACAAAATTTATAGTCCTTGAAATATAGCAAAAGATTATTTGACATGTTTATACTTTGTAGATATGATGATTGGCTGGTATTTTAATATTTTCCTTGCTTTTTATTAGACTTTATTTTTTAGAAGAATTGTAGCTTCACAGAAATATTGAGCAAAAGATATAGAAATCTCTCTCTTCCCGATATCCATAGCCTCCCTGGTTTTCAACATTTTATACTGCAGTGCTACATTTGTTACAGTTTGATGAACCTAAATTGAAATATCAATATAAGAAAAAGTTCAAAATTTATTAGGGTTCACTTTTGTCATCTCATCTTTTACGTTTTTTTTTTTTTACTTGTATAATGCTAACTGAAGCATTTCTGGAGAAGTGTTAAAAATGTTCAGTATGTATGTTGGGAGTTTATTTTACTGATATTGCCCAAGGGATAATGAGCATAGTCTAAAAAGTTCATAAATAAGTTATTTAAAATAATTACACATGCATATATTTATGATTACATTTTAATTACACAAGTGATTCTTATAAAAATAAGTTCAAATATATTCTGGACTATCAAAGTAAACATTTTATATCCCAACATAGGTTTTTAAAACCTTGATTTCCTTTTGTGTTTTGAGTCACATGTGTAGCAAGTAATCACCTGAAAAGTTTATTTTTAAATCTGAATCTATAGCCACAGAACAGTGATAATTTATGAGGTTATTCATGTAGCCCTGTATTTTAAAGTGAGACACTCTGATCCAGATTCTTGCAAACATTCCGTCTCTATTTAATAGGCCATTTGCAACATGAATATATTTATGTATCTAAAACAGAACTTCTTTTCATTTTAAAGATAGTAAAACAAAAAAAAGGTACAGAATTTCAAAACAAGATGATAGGAAGTTAACAATGATTATTATATTACATACTGTTATCTTCAGAGTAGTTACTCAGATTGCCAGAAATAGGCATGTAAGATTGATTAAACAATTAAAACACTGTTCCTTTCAGTGAACTGATAGAAATTCGTAGTACAATTATCTCAGCTCTCATATATACTCTTCTTTACTCCTTTCCCCATCCCAGTTGTTCTTTCCTTTAGAATAAATAAGATACAAAAAGTACAATAAATATTGTAATATAGAACTTCTTAACAAAATAGTCCTCTTCTACAGTTGACCTTTGAGGGAACCATGCTCCACAAACGCACAAGGCTGAAAGTATACACACAAAACAGATGGCGTTTTTTCTCCTCTTACCCAGATTTAAAACGAGAGATCAAAAAAAAAAAAAAAAAAAAAAGTGCGGGGAGAAAGTATTAGTCTTTCTTTGTAAATTGATCATGGTGGGAAGGACTATCGGGATATAAGTGTGGCTAACTTTTTTAAAAGCTGATTAGTATTGTAGACTATGGCCATTAATCTGGGTGTATGTAGTAGGAACAACAAGAGATAGATAATCCTGCCCGCTGCTTAGTTGTGTTTACATGCTGCTAGGCAACGTATTTAACTGCTGGTTTTCCCTCATCTCGATAATTTTGACTTTGTCTCCTATCGTTTTGCCACTATGTGGATGTTGGTTTGGTGAAGGGCTGGTCAGAAGGGCTGGTTAGTTGTAGCTGAGTTTCTTCATCTCAGTGTATTGGAGGCCATTACTTTACTGGCCATAACTTTGGGCCAAAGGGATTTTATGCAACATTAGTTGAAACTCTATTTCATTTCCTTTCACAAGATTTTTGCCTGCCCTACTTTAGGGTCAACTGAAAGAAAGGTTATTTTAGAATGAAAAGTTAGGAGAAAATTCTTTAAATGAAATGAATTAGGTTTCTCGCAGAAGATTAGTGCACAACTTCATCGGTTTCCAGTATTGTCGTGCCATGATTACTACCTGATGTTATTAAGCAATCAGTGAGGAGTCTGATCGTTTTTTGAGCACTACATCTAATCCAGTCTCATTTGAACTAATCTTCGCATCGCAATAAGGAAGACAAGAGCAATTTCCTGATTAGCTCTATTTTCAACTATGTCTGTCCTTTCCGATTTCTCATTCAGCCCTACAATCCTTTTGGCCTCTTGGGAGTACATACACTTACCCGGTCCTGCAAAGCAAGGGAAATGAGACAATGTTTGTCCTCAGTATTCATTTCAAAACAGTTTCCAGCCACAGCTAACTAGCCCTGGCTCACAGCAATATGATGAGATTTGGTTTGAAAATTTCCCTTTCTTTCCTTTTATTTTATGGAGTTAGACACGCTTGCCTACTAAATGTCCCTGTGAGCTTCCTTGTGCTAGGAGGTTCTCAGCTTTCCCGGCCCGTTTCCTGTGTCAGCCTCCCACCTCCTGTTCTCCATGAACTCAACCATCTCTAGGGAGGAAAGTTTCCAAATTGACCAAAGGTGATGGATAAATAGCTAGTAGGCATAGCATGTTTATCCACTCAGGATAATTTGCTTACAAATAAAAAAAAATCATAGTTTCAGGTTTTTCATAAAGAGGAAGTAAGAGGATGCAATGGAATGAGCTTCAGTTTAGAAATTAAGAACACTTGGTGGTCACCCTCAGCCCTGTGTACTTCTGTTTCCTCCTCTGTAACAAGGAATGACAGTGGTTACTTTTCAGGAATCTTGCCAATATTAAAGTATATTTAGTATCTAAAGCTTTACAGATAGTATGTATCTTAAATTAGCAGTTCATACTATGAGAAATTGGTACTTAAAGCAAAGTACAATTTCAAGTACGTGGCAGTAAGTTAAAGAAGGTATTTTTGGACAGCAGTTCTTTGTTGTTGTTTCCATATTTCATTCATATTTGTGCTTGAATCTTCCTTGTTATTCTGGAAAGAGATTTATAGGAGGTTAGCTGTGAAATTTACTGAAGCTTTTCCTCTATAGTTTTAACAATTGCTTTCTCTATCCGATTGTAGGATGAATCTTATTATTTTGGCCGCAAAGATGCAAGTTAAATGTCAGCAAGAGATTCATTTTATTACATGTAATCAGACAACATTCTGAGGCAATGAACTATGATGAGGCTTCGTCTGTCTTGTGTTGTCCCAGATCTCCTTCCTCCTGCTCTTTGCCCGCTTTCGCCACCTGAATAGTAAGATGAGTGAGGGCACTTAACATGACTCATAGCTTCTTCCATAAGGAAAATCCATGATCATCTTTAAATAAAGGAGTAGCTGGTAGTAAAGGTCAGCTCATGAGTCCAGTTGTACCTTTCACTTACTTGTTGGAGAGAAACAGAGCTACATAGGTATGAGCCAAAAAGCTGAGCCTTTAAAGTCTAAAATTTTGTAAAAAAGCAGATGAGAGCATAGTAACATAGTAGAAATAGGTTATCCTCTGGCCTCATTCTCTTTATTTAACTTTTTATTCTTTCATTAGGATCTAATGTCCTTTAAAGAAGAATGGTACCGACATTGCGAAATTTACCGACCATTCGTATTTTATTCTCTCTGTCCTCTGGGAAATGATACTGTTAACATTCCTCAGCTTTAACATTCACATTTCATGGGATTTTACCCATTTTCATGTACAATTATATTCTTAGTAAGTCAATTCGATACAGGAAGTTTTTGATATAAAATTTTAGTAAATAAATCAAATAATAGCATATCATTTCTCCCAAGAAAAATCAGTCTTCCTACTTCCATATTAACCAAGATACATAAGGAATGTTCATTACTAAATTTTGAATCTGTGGTTACTAGAAATTTAGCTAATCTTCACTGATATAAGTAATTTAAAATGCATTACTTTGCTTGGTTCACAACCTCATTAAATAGAGCATGCTGTAGCAGATGACATAAATGGAATATTGCCTGATGATTTGGACCCTGATATTTCCTTCACATCATCATTTGTGTGCTTGAAGGTACACTAGATGAACATTCATAAAATATAAAAGAGTAGATTAAAACTATAATATATTCCTTCAAATTTACTCCTTTAAAAATAAATTTCCATTTATTGACAGATTCTCTTTAGATGTCTTTATTTCCATGAGTCAGTTACAAAAGAAAAAAGAAAACCACAGGTATTATTTTGCTTATATTCTGTATCTTAATTAGAAGTGAACTGTGATCATGTAACATGTAGCCAGAGATTACAATCTGATGCTTACTTTTCTTGCCTTTTTTAAGAATCTTGTTTAGCAAGTAGAAAAAAATCATGATTTCATTTTCTTTAGGAAACATTTATTCTAAATGACCCGGCCATGGCTGCTTACCATGCCCTTACATTTATATTACCTTATATCTATTATTTTACTTCTTAAGCTATATTTTACTTCCATAAGAACTTTGTAGCTATCCTTCCGTATATTAACAGAATGTTTATACTCATTAGCTTTGCATCCATGGCCTGTTAAGGTGCTGTGCTGCACTTCAACAGACACCCTTCCCACAACCATCTAGAATTACATTCACATACCCTGTATCTACCCAAAGCAGTATATTTTAACTCCCAATGTTGCCTACCAATATATTTCGCCACTGTTTATCTTTGTACCTTCTGTGCACACTTTAATACTCATGTTTTGTGTCACTGTCTCCGAGAATGCCGACCTGCTATCGTCTCCACACCAAACCACCTTGCGTGCTACTTTGTGTTTGATGCAGTGCTGGGTACTTTGCATCACTTACCCTTTACCATTGTGTGCTGGTTACTGCTCTGTCTCCACGTGACAGAATGAATCCTTAGCATAATGCCAAGTACTATATTTTTATAATGTGGTTTCTGAAAATTTGGATTTATTTCTTTTTAGTGGTGTAACTGCTTTCTCCCTCTGGGTTCTTGTTCTGAGGTGACAGAGATTGAAGTGACAGGACGACAAGACTCAGCAAACAGTGGGGAATGAACAGGGGTAGACGTGGAGGGCAAAGATGCCAAGGACGTGCCTGAGTCTAAAAATTTATATAGTGCGTGAAGAAGGGAGCAAACGATTCGTCAAGCTGCAGGTTTGTTTGCTGCTGTTGCTTGACAGGCTGCCTGTGGTCGCGATTCCCTCAGTTCTTTGTCATTCGAAGCTCCAGGTTTCCTGGAGGCTGATCTCATCTTGCCTTCAGTTTAGTCAGTTTGTTTAGTCTGTTCAGGCCTTTCCTCCCGTCCTTTGTCCTTTTATCTTTTGATTTCCATAGTACTGGCGAAATCACATGATAATGACAATAAATAAACTATTCTGAAATAAATAATACTCAAGAAAGACAGTAGGTTTAATACGTACTATAACCAGGTAATAAGACAACAAGACCCTTTAGGCTTCTTCCTGAAGAGCTGCTGTTTCTTCCCTGTAGTTGTCACAACTACTTTCCTCATAACACCACCTCCCGCACTGGCGTTGGCAGGGTGTTAGATCTTTACATCTCTCAAGCCCTCACTGTAACTATTCCAAAATCTAGGGAAGGCTACTCTGGGATGTACATTGTTCTAAAGAGTTCTTTTCATCACCCCAAGGGCTATATTGGACATACTAGAGTGTGTATGTTAGTAATTTAGAAGGCCCTAACCTCATCTCTCATTAAACACCTAATGGTTCATGGAAGCACATGTCTGCAGGTCCCAAGTATCCAACTGACGACCAGCCTGTTCAAAACCTCCCAAGAGCATTTGTTTTGGAACTGTGAGTAGTTGCACAACTAAAAAGGACTATTTATGTGATTCTTTTCAGAGCAAAGAAGTCTTGCTCCAGTTTACCTTGATAGTTATACTGGAGTAAAATACATTCTTTTCAACTTTTCAATGTTGTACTCTTTTAAAACTAAGAGGCAAAATTATAGATCTATTCCCTTACAATCCTAGTATATTTACTTGCAAGTTTTGTTTTTTACATATAACAGTGAGATTTTATTTTCTATGTTAAATAAAAAAATCAGTTTTATTGGTAGAGAATCACATTTCAATTTAAATTCATTTCTTTGTTTCTCATCTACTCTACTCTTATATTTTTAAAATATTATGTGCCCCAACTCAGAGTCACAAACTTTGAGAGAGAAAAATTGGGAAATGCTGAGTTGTAGCTTGAGTCACCATTTGCAATTCTGCAGGTAGTGATATATTAAGGAAGGTAAATTTTTAAAGATACAAAAGACTTGCAAACTCAGTTAATGAGCCCTCTCATTCTGTCATGGAAAGATTCCACATCTAATCTTATGCAAGACTTTCCTAAAGTCTCTTGTAGCCAAACAGTAACAGATTTGGACAAGAACTGGTCTTCTGAAGCTAATCTAGTACTTTTCACATTTTAATGCTGAACTTAAATCTAGATGTGTTAATTAAGACAGACAGAATTTTCTTCCCAGCCATCAGTAGGTTCGTTCCCTCCCTCTTTGGACTGTGTGTGTTTAAACACTTTCAAATACATGGCAAACTTTCATTATGTGGACATTCTCTCATATGGCCAGCTTTTTAAAGTTTTTTCTAGTTGCAATTATCATTGCATCAAAAATTTCTCTCCCTAAGCTACACTGTTTAAAAAACATGGGCAATGTTTGATCTCTTTTGGCAGCATAAATCTCTGTTCCATTTACTTATAAGACAAGTTAATTTTATTGGAAGGATTCTAGAAAGCAATCCTTAATTTGAAAATATCCAGTAAGGACAGTTTACAAAATGAATCTAATTTCTTTTTATTGAATTTTCATTTCAGTGTCTTCTCTTTTTATAAGGATTATATTTAATTCATCCACAGTTTTTTAATGCCTATGCATTCTTGCCCCCAGAAATATAGTAATACATCTAGAGATTTCTGTTCCATAATTCCAGTCATCTGGAGCCCATGTATGATACTGGATTAAGAGGCTCATCTGAAATGGCAGGTGAAATTTTATATGGTTATTTGGACACTCATTTTTTTCTTTCAGTTTTTAATTTTTATTAGTAGATGTTTACAGTACATAGTGACTATATGCATCATAGAGAGTTAGTACATGTATGTATATCCATTATTTTTCTGCAGGTAAGAGTCATAATTTTTATTAGGTTCTCCAAGGGATTATAATCCAAAATAAATTTAATAAATGCTATTAATCCAGGCTAATCTTGGCTCAAATTGTAATGCAAGTTGTCTTGGTTACATTTTTCTTGTTGCTGAGACAAAATACCCAATACCCAAAATGAAGGAAGGAAAGGTTTATTTAGCTTACAGTTTGGGGAGGTTTCAGTCCATACTTGGCTGGTTCTGAGGCAGAGTGGCACACGGCAGAGGGCAAACTGTTCATGGCGGCAGCACACAGCAAAACCACAAGAACAAAAGGGGAGAATGGCTGCAAGCAGCCTCCTTTTCTCCCCTACACTGTAAACAGCTTACCTTCACCCAGGGGGCGTGAACCTCTCACACAATCTCCATGCCCTCCTCTTCCACAGGCTCAGGATGTTTACAAAGTAAGCACCTTGGCTTCCTGCTGCATCACTCATTTGTTAAACCTGCAGATTCCCCAAGTTGACACAATGTATTAACCATAACACAAGTAAACACTTCTAGGAAGACTGTGGATTACTTTTTCATTTTTCTTGTGAGTGAAATGAGACACAGATACATACTCACTTAAAGGTTCTTTCTGTTTGTTAAACAGAGTGAGTCTGTTGATCAACACTGATGGCAGAATAACTTTTAATCCAGTTAACTCTTGTAAAAGAAACTGCAGTTCTAAAAACAGTCCATAATGATTTAACTTTTTCAGCCTGGTACACTATATAGTTCTTCCCTGAAATTCATTACTGATCATAGTAATTTTAATCATGTTCTATATGCTTTGTATTGAAGGGAGACTCACTTTTAAATGTACTAACTGCACTCACTTTTGACATGACAGAATATTACTGTAATGTTTTTTATGACTATGAGTGCTTTTTAGAGGGTTTAGGAAATGAGGTGTATAGAAAACCACCTTAGAAATGAGTGAACAATTTCATCCTCCATCATAGCAGTGCTCCATAGCTTCTGGTGTAGATATTTCTGTGAAATGAAAATGTTACTGTATATCTTTATCCACCTTGTTCACCAGATCTGACACTTTGTGACTTCTGGATCTTCACTAAAGGTAAAATAACCATGAAAGGTAAAGGTTGGGAACTGATTCTGGATATTGAGGCAGTCATGACAGTGCAACTGGATACTCTCACACAAGAGAACATCCAGAGTGGCTTCAGAAAGTGGCAGGAAGAATGGGATAAGTGTGTTTGAACAGTATGGGCAGAGGGAGAGATTTTGAGAGGAATTAATGGCATTGTGTCATTTAGTATAATAATTTTAAAAATTTATACTTTCACTCTATAGCATATATATATCTCCCCTCAGTGTAGAATTTTTTTGCCATATAGAGAAGAATTTTTACCCACTAAAATGTATACCTAAGGGATTCAACATGGCTGAATAGAGGAGAAGCTACATGGGAGATACTCAGAGAAAATTGTCTAAAATCATGGGTAATTGGAAGAAAGTTAAGGCTATATACCCTGAAGCCAAAATCAATCTAAAATAAGAGACTTACTCGTCAAATAAAACATAGGCATAGGACTTTATAAAATAGTGAATCAGCCCATGGGGGCTGCGTGGGAACTCTGCCTGCATGTGAAGCAGGAACTGCCATTTGGGGAAGTTCCTCAAAAAGGCATGGACTTCAATAGTATAACAAACTCAAGCCACAAAGGATAAATTTGGGATATAAGGTCCCTCATCTGTTTTGCCTTCCTCCCATCAAAGGAGGAAGCCTGAAACAAATTTCACTAGAACACCCAGGGCGAGTGACCAGGAAACTGCTCTCTCCTCAAAGAGCCACCAGTTTTCTTTATTCCTTTCTTGCTCCCTCCCTCCCATTTTTCCTCCCTCTCTTCCCC
>PVLD010011396.1:0-65527 GCA_004027595.1 Dinomys branickii
TTTGAACATTTTCTCCCCATTTCCCAATATCTATTATACATTTTGGCCCTATTTATACTTTCATGTTTTTTAAAAAAATACAATGGAGTACTACTCTGCCATAAAGAAGGATAAACTGGAGACATTTCTAGGTAAATGGATGTACCTGGAAGCCATCTTCTTAAGTAAAATAGATAGAACTTACATGTTTAAATATCACATTGTTCCTCTGGTGTATGATGTGTACTTTGTCTTAGAGGTCTAACTCTGTCTATTTTCAATAATCATAGAAAGCCTGAAGAGCTGAAGGACTTAGCCCCAGGTACCAATCCTCCCTTCCTGCTGTATAACAAGGAACTGAAAACTGACTTCATTAAAATTGAGGAGTTTCTAGAGCAGACACTAGCTCCTCCAAGGTACAACATTTTACAGGATATTATTATATGTAAGATAATCTATTTTATTGGTCTATTTATTGGAGGTTGAAGATTCTTGCTAATTTCAAAGTGATTTGGAATTTTGGGGCCTACATGCCAAACAAGACACATGCATATACCTTCCTTTCCAATTTCAAATATGCAAAGATGGCAGACATATTTCAAATGATTTTTTAAATGCACAGCATACTTTAAAACAAGAAAGTAAATTTTCTGTGCTCCTGAAACAGAGAAGGAGCTCACAGTGGGATGGGGATGGTGGGGTAATGAATGTACGGACACTGTAACTCAACAGGACTGGGCTTTAACACCACGGTTAAAGTGAAAATAGAACATACCAACACAAGGGCTAGAGGCCAGGAAATAGATTTCAAGCATCTAGTCAGAGGCCAGAATCACACTGTCTATACTTGAATGACAAATATATGATCCTGCCCCCCCCCATAGTATTTAGAAAGAAAAGGCATGCTATATTTATTTTTTTATTGCTATGCAACAAATTACCATAAACTTAAAACAACACTCTTTTATTACCTCAAGGATTCCATTGGTCAGGAATCTGGGCATGCCTTACTAGGGTCTTCTGCTTAGAGTCTCACAAAGCAAATCTGCAGTCAAATTATTGGTCAGTTCTCGTCTGGGGCCCAGGGTTTTCTTCCGTGTTGACCCAAGAATTTGGCAGAATTCAACTTCTTGCACCAATCTGACTGAAGCTTTTGCTTATTGGTTTGCTGTTGACTGGGCTGAGCTTTCAATTCCTAGAAGCTGACCTTCTGCACTGGCTGTTCAGCACATGGCTGTTTACTCTTTTCCTCCGAAACTAGCCTAAGAATGCGTCTCTGATGCTTACCTGAATAGGTCATGCCTACCCACGATAATTTCTCATTTAATTAATTTCAAGTGAACTGATTACTAACCTAATCATAGTTATGGTATTCCCTCATATTCACAGGCTTCACCTGTGCTCGGTGGTAGGGCATTATATGGAGTAGGTACATTAGGGGTGGGAATTTGGAGGCCATTTTCTTTATTTTAAAGAGAAAAAACACTAAAAACAATATAAAATTTCAAACCAAGATTAAAGAAGAGTAGCAATAGTTAGCACATTGCTTATTGTTATCTTCAAAGTAGTTTCTCAGATTATAAGATATAAGCATGAAAATTTGATTAAATGATATAAGCACAAACTTTTCAATGAACTAATGGAAATTAGTAGTATAGCTATCTTAACTAATATATATATATATATATATATATATATATTTCATTTTCCTTTTCCCTTCCTTCTTTTCTCTTTCCCTCATCCCAGTTTCTCTTTCTTTTTGAACAGTTTCTTCCCATTTCCCAATATCTATTATACATTCCAAACATGGATAAAGAATTTGAAGGCCATTTTAGAAACCATGTAAGAGAAGGTACCAGGACTACGCTCTTCATTTTTAATATTTTTGTAATTTCCATTTTTTGTCCATGAATTATTTTATTTATTTTATATTTATGAAGTTGTTTTAAATTTTCTGTTTCTAAACTTCCAAATGTATGGAGGATGTCTATTTTTCAAATTGATTTTTAATTCTCTTCCATGATTAGAGAATTCTTTTTTAACTAAAAGTACACTGCTATAATATTCTTATAGTTAGAATTTGCCCAGAATGTAATATTCTAGATTTTTCAGTCTTTATAAAACACTTTGTTTTAAGCATATCCCTTGTGCCTAGCATAAAACAACAAATAATTGCCAATGGAATGCGAGAGACCAGCAAAACTTCTGGTGGAGCCTTTGAGGTTGTCCTTAAGCACATGGCCAGCTTTCCCATTAAAATATCTGCCAGCCTCTGAGGCTGGTCAAGTAAATGGGAAAAAATACTAAACAGAAAATAACAAGCTTTCCATGCTCTACTGAGACAAAAATTTGAGTTTACTAACTTCCTCAAATTGAAAAATTTGAGTTTACTAACATGGTTTCTAAAATGGCCTTCAAATTCTTTATCCATGTTTGGAATGTATAATAGATATTGGGAAATGGGAAGAAACTGTTCAAAAAGAAAGAGAAACTGGGATGAGGGAAAGAGAAAAGAAGGAAGGGAAAAGGAAAATGAAATATATATATATATATATATATATATATATATATATATATTAGTTAAGATAGCTATACTACTAATTTCTATTAGTTAATTGTAAAGTATTATCTTACTGTGGTTTTAATCCAGGCACTCATATGAAAATCCCAGAGAAATAAAGGTGAATCAGTTGTAAACTAAACCTTGACTCAACACAACTTCTGATTCAAGTTAGCACAATTGGCCTCCACGCTAACTTCCAAGCAAATGAATAGGTTCACACTCTGGAGAAATGATAATTTTGAGCCACTACAATTTTTATGCATGTTTGTTATTCAAGAAAGTAACTAGAAAAAGTAAAATACAGTACTAAGTGATGAAAACAAGAATGAGAAAAGACAATAGAACTAATCCAGCAAGTGATTCAGATAGCAGAATTAGCTTAAAAGAATTTTCATATAACCAATTGATATGTTCAGGGAAACAGAGGAAAACAAGGAGAAAATATATGTAAATATAGAAACTTTTACAAAAGAATTAGAATGTGTTTTGAAAAGAACTGAAAGTCTATAATTGAAAAAATAAATGCCTATAAAATTTTAAGAATTTATGGCTTGGATTTAATATGGGACAAAGCATTGCACAAGAGATGTATAGTGAACTGTAAGATAGGTATGTAGGAGGTATCCAAATTGACATAATGAGAGAAAAATTAATAAAAGAGCATTTAGAGACATACAAGATGCAGAGAAAATTCTAACGTATGTGCAATTAGGAATCCAGAATGGTCCCAGTTTGACAATATGTGTTACCCTTCATCTCTTTTTATAGTAGCCAGAAATCTAACAATTGTAAAGTATTATCTTACTGTGGTTTTAATTTGCCTTTTTATGTTCATTAGAGATATTGAATATTTTTCAGATATCTGTAGGTCATTTGTATGTCTTCTTTTGAGAAATGTCTATTCAAGATCTTTGTTCATTGATGCTAAAGTTGTTTTTTGTTAGTAGTAGAATTCCTTGTATATTTTGAATAGTAGTCCCTTACCAAATACATGATTTGAAAATATTTTCTCCTAAGCTATCAGTTAACTTTTCATTCTATTAACTGTTTTCTTTGTTGTAAAAAAGTTTCCAGTTTGGTGCAAGCCCATTTGTCCATTTTACTTTCATTATGCTTGTGAGGTCAGATCCAAGAAATCTCTATGAAGACCAATGCGATAGAAATCTTTTTATAGCAATTTTACAATTTCGGGTCTGACATTTAAGTATTTGATCCATTTTGAGTTACTTCTTATATAAGTGGTGAGAGAGGGGCTATTTTCATTATTATGTTGTGTAGGTATCACATTTCCCCAATTTCCCCAACAGAATTTATTAAAGCTTAAATATCATATGGTTTCTCATACATATGAAAAAGAGGGAGAGAGAGCAAAATGGAAGATTGACATATAAATAAGAAGTAAGGGGAAGTTCTGTTGTTTCAAAATGTTTTAAGATAAATGCTAATTTGTTTCGTCTATACTACTGTTTTTATTTGTTCACTAAAAGGAAAGTTTGTGCTTTTATTTGTTTCTTCTTTGTAAAAGGGAATATTTTTGGTGTATGACTTATACCCTGAGTAACATTTCAGCCGTTCTTTTAAGATCACAATACACATCATATTTAACCATCTTATTCTCTAATTATTTTGTATGAAATTTTTTCATAGAAGAATGTTTGATATTTTCTTTATTAATAGCTCTTGTATTACATCAAAATGCAAAAATTGACCATAGATGTGTATCTGGGTTTGTATCTGGGCTGTCTATCCCATTCCATTGCTCCATGTCGCTGCTTTTATGCCAGTACCATGCATTTTTTATTTCCACAGTTTTTAGTATTAAAGAATGTTAAATTTTGTCAAATTCTTAAGTTATATCTACTGAGATGATGATGCTGTTTTTGTTCTTCATTCATTTAATATGGTATAGCAATTTATTGATTTGCATATGTTGAATGATCTTTGCATTCCAGGGATAAACTCCACTTGATCATAGTGGATGATCACTATGTTTATAATCATGATGTTGTATTCAGTTTGCTAGTATTGTGTTGAGAATCTTCACATGAACATTTATCAAGGATATTTGTCTGTAATTTTCTTTTCTTCTATTATTTTGTCTGGCTTTGCTGGTAACACTGGCATGGTAAAATGAATCTGTTCATTCCTCTTCAGTTTTTTAAACTAGTTTGAAAATATTCTTTAAATGTTTGGTAAGATTCAGCGGTGACATTATCGGATCCTGGGTTTCTCTTTTATGGAAGATTTCAATATTACTGTTTCACTCTCTTTGCATGTTATTAATCTATTCAGATTTTCTATTTCTTCATGATTCAATCAGAGTAGATTGTACATTCTAGAAATTTACCCATCTCTTCTAAGTTATTTAATTTTTTGGTATGTAATTATTCATAGTACACTCTTAAATGCTTTCTATTTCTCTGATACCAGTTGTAATATCTCCTGTTTCATGTCTGATTTTATGTATCTGAGTATTTTTTCTTTTTTTCTTAGTTTAGCTAATGGCTTGTAAAATTGATTATCTTTTCAGAAAGGCAACTCTTCATTTTATTAATATTTCCTATTGTTTGTGTAGTCTCCATTTCTATAGTGATCTTTATTATTTCCTTGCCTTTACTAACTTTGGACTTCGTTTTTATTTTTCTAGTTACTTGAGGTGTAACATTATATTACTTTTGAAATCTATTTTTTCATACACTCATTATTGCTACAAACTTCCTCTTAGAACTACTCTCTCTCCATTCCATAAATTTTAGTGAATGGATCCACTATGCATCCACTTTTTATATTAAGATGTATTGAATATTCCTTTTCAATTGTTCTTTTATGCATCGATTGTTTAGGAACATTTTCAAAAATTCTGTATGTTTGTGCATTTTCCAAAATTCCTCCTGTTACTGATTTGTAATTTATCATTATGAATAAAAAGATACTTGATATGATTTCAATCCTTTTAAATTTGGAATGTTCTAAAGATGTCTTTTAGGTCCATTTGGCCCAAAGTGTGATCCATCTTTGTGGATTTTTTCTCTAGATGATCTGTCCATCGTTGACTCTGGGGTATCAGAGTCCCCTACTATTATTGTATTGCTCTCCGTGTCTCCCTTCATATTTATTAATATTTGTGTGCTCAAATGTGGGATATATTGTATGGTGTGGATAAGGTTGTCCCCCAGAGGTTCGTGTGCTGGAGAAGTGGTCTCCGTTGGGGTCATGTTGACATGGTCAAAGCATTAAGAGGCGGATCCCAGTGGTAGGTAATTAGATCATGAGGGCATTACCCTCAGAAGAGGTCAATGTAAGTATTGTGGGACGAGATGAGTCCCCGGGAGAATGAGTTGTGCCAAGTCCTTTTGCACGTGCTGTCGCCTTTACCATACACACTCGACTATTGTGGTGATATCTGCTACAAGGGTCTCACCAGAGTCAAGCACATGCTCTTGAACTTCTCAAACTCTGAATCAAATAAACATCTTTTCTTTATAAAGCACCCAGCTTCATGTATTTCATCTCAACAACACAAAACAGGGTATGACCACGCATGTATTTGCAACTTATTTAACAGTTGCAAATCCTTTTAAACAATTGACTCCTTTATCATTACATAATAACTTTCTTTGTGTCATTGTAGAATTTTGCCTTCAATTCTATTTTACCTCATATAAGTATAGCTATTCTTGCTCACTTTTGTTTCCATTTGCACGGAATATCTTGGTCCATCCTTTTGTTTTCAGTCTGTGTGTGGTAAAATAAAAGTATAGAGAACAGAGGTGGATCTTGTGTTTTAGTGCATTTGGCCAGTCAGTCTGTGCTTCTTGATTATAGAATTCAGTCTGTTTACATTCAAGATAATTATTGGTATATAGAGATTTATCACTACCATCTTGTTAATTGGTTTTTGGTTTATTTGTAGCTCCTTTGCTCTGTTCTCTCTTGCTATCTGCCCTTGTGATTGGCTAATTTTTCTTTGGTAGTATGCTTTTTCTTCTTTACTTTCTATCTTTTATAAATCTATTGTACATTGTCACTCCGGCTTCCTTGAAGTTTACATAAAACATCTTCCATTAACAACTTCAACCTCACATAAAATCTCTACATTCTCACTTCCTCCCCTTACATTTTATGTTTTCAGTGTCATCACTTGCATCTTTTACATTATATATAATTTAACTATTGTAGCTATGATTATTGTAATACTTTTGTCTCTTAGCCCTCATACTAAGTATATAAGTAACTTACACACCACATTTATAGGATTATAGTATTACAAATTTGATAAGTTTTTTTTTTGTTGTTTTTTTTTTTTGCGGTACTGGGGATCGAACTCAGGACCCTGCGCTTGCTAGGCAAGCGCTTATTCCACTGAGCTATATCCCCAGCCCCACAAATTTGATAATGTACTAAGTTTTCTACTTTTATTTTCAGGTTACTAATTAGTGCCCTTTTCTTTCAGTTTAAAGAATTCCCTTTAGTATTTCTGGTAAGGCATATGTAGTACTGAAGAACTCTGCCTTTATTTTCTGCAGCTATAACTAAGTGCCCAAAATGGTGTAATTTATTTTTAAAAAATGAGATTCCTTCATGCGTGTGGTTGTGCGTGCCTGTAATCCCAGCTACTTGGGAAGCTAAGGCAGAAGTACTACAAATTTGAGGCCAGCCTGGGCAGTTTAGTGAAACTCTATCTCAAAATGAAATAAAAGTGGGATGGACTATAGCATTATCTGGGCTCAATCCCTAGTGACAGACAGACAGACAACACACACGCACACGCACACGCACACGCACACGCACACGCACAGAATAGAGGTTTCTTTAGCTTGTGGTTCTGGTGGTTGGGAACTCCAAGAACATGGCATCAACGTCTGGTCAGCATCTGGTGAGGGCCTTTGTGCTGGCTTATGATGAAGGAGATGGCATCACATGGCAAGACAAAGAACCCTAGCTCAGCTCTCTCCTTTTTTATATATTAACCTCTACTCCCATCAGATTTATAACACTACCCTTATGATCTTGTTTAACCTTGTTTACTTCCTGAAGGTCCCACCTCCAAATACCATAGCTGAATCAAGTTTTTACCCTCTTAGTACCTCACAGTGGGCCTTAAATTTTAACACAAGCTTTTGTAGAGACATTCAAACCACAGAAAACTCATTCACTTTGTTTTCTGGGACGCTCTATCCTTCATTTCTGAAGGATGGCTTTGTTGAGGATTCTTTGTTTCCAGGATGTTTGTTTCAACACTTTCTCATTCTGTTTTCTCCTAGCTTGGTGAAAAAACTGCTGATAGATATATTTGAGCTCTCTTGAATGCAATGCATTTTGTTTACTGCTTTCAGAACCCTATCTTCTATATTATAGTTTGATGATATCCTTTGGTGTAGTTTTCTTCAGATTTTTTGTTATTTTTTGAGACAATGTCTCACTAGGTAGGTCTTGAACTCACAATTAGCTCAGGCTGGCCTTGAACTTCTGGCGATCCTATTTCATGCTAAGGTTACAGGTATGCATTACCATGCCAGGCTACTCTTCTTTAGATTTAATATGATTGGACATTTTTAAGATTCTTGTACCTGAATATTTACACTTGCCCCATATTTGGGAGTTTTTCAGCTATTAGGTCTTTTAGTAATCTTTTTGCCCTTTCTCTGCACCTTCTGAGAAATCAATACTGTAAATATTGGTTCACTTGATGGAGTTTCATTTTTCCTTTTGACTTTTTTTGGCAAAATTCACTTTCTTCTACTTGAAGCTCTCTATGCACTTTTATGGTTCAGTAATTGTGCTTTTATCCCTAGAATGTTTGGTTCTTTTATAGTCTTTTTATTAAAATTTTCACTTTTTCACATATTTTTTCTAATTTCATTAATATTCTATCTTTGTTATCTTTAAGATCAGTGAGATTCTTTTTTTTAGTTCCAGAAATTAAACTCAGGGCCTCACATTTGCCAGGCAGACACTGTGCCACTGAGCTATATCCCTGGCCCTCAGATTCTTTAAGGCAATTATTTTGAATTTTTTAAGCAGTTCATGGATCTCTATTGCTTTAGGACTGGTTACTGGTGCTTTATTTTGTTTCTTTTATGGTGTCATGTCTTCCTGATTGTTTATGATCCTTGTGACAATTAATTGGAATCTGTGAATTTGAAAAAGACACTTGTTCCAGTCTTTGCTAACAAGTTTCAGTTGAGAAAGCCCTTCGCCAGAGATTCTAAGCTAGCCATCTTGTGTGGCCCATGAGAAGGCTTGCTACTGCAGTCCTGGGGCAGATTGGCCTAGTGTCTATGTCAGCAGATGTGCAGACCAGGTATCTGGATCCATGGAGACTAACCTGAGAACAGGGATACTTAGACAATCCTGGACCTTTTGACCTACATCTCCTTATTCTCTCCCTGCCACCACTCTTGGTATTGGTGTTCTATTCTCCTTTATCATATATTTGACTCTTTTACATACAAACAAGAATACATAGTATTTTTCTTTCTGTGGCTGGCTTATTTCACGCAGCATAGAGACCTGAGCTTCATCTATCTTGCTGCAAATGGCAGGATATCCTTCTTTTTACTGGCTGAATAGCATCCTGATCCCCTTCCACAATTTCCTTATTTATTCATCCATCAATGGACACGTGGGTTGTTTCTATGCTGTAACCTTTGTGAATAATACTGCAAGGAATATGGGCGTGCAGATCTTCTACAAGGCACTGAATTTGCAGTGAATAGGTTTTCTGCATTTATTCACATTCATATGGATTTTTATTTAACATGTTAGTGTGGATGCTTACATTGTTATTTTATTTAACTGGCTAGATGAAGTTTGTATTACAAAGAAGACAGCTTAGCTATTTTTTCCATCTTCCCCACCCTCTTTTTCTTTCATTTGTTTCATAAGTTGCAATATTTGAGAGCATATTTTTCTACTCTCACCTTGGAAAATATATTGTTTTTAAGGTATCCTCACCTGAGTCCCAAGTACAAGGAGTCCTTTGATGCAGGCTGTAACCTCTTTGCCAAGTTTTCTGCATACATTAAGAACTCACAAAAAGAAGCAAATAAGAGTAAGACTTTTTTCTTTCCATCTCTAGTTTTCTCACTCAACTTTCACAATTTCGTTCAGCCAAAATAGGATTTCCCTGAATATATAGTATATGTTGGGGTAATAGCCTACTCTTATTCTCATTTTCTGTTATCTACTCTTAAATTCTCTTAATAAGTTTTATTATATGTAGAACCCAAGATTCAATGTAGCAATTACTAATATAGCCTAGTTACAGTATATTGACATGGTAGGTGTGAACTAGCTGCGAGCCTGTGTATCTTTAAGTTTC
The DNA here is from genome assembly GCA_004027595.1 of Dinomys branickii. Lineage (NCBI taxonomy): Eukaryota > Metazoa > Chordata > Mammalia > Rodentia > Dinomyidae > Dinomys > Dinomys branickii. Next base: position 9,867 of record PVLD010011396.1, read on the forward strand.
CTTAAAATGTAGCACTATCAACTCCTATAAAACATTCTTGAATAGGTTTACTATCCTTTGAATCATGAGACCTAAATCTTTTCTTTTGCTTTCTGATTCTTCTGTGTTGGATAACATGTATTTTCTCTCTTTCTCTCTTTCTCTCTTTGTCTCTCTTTCTCTCTCTCCTACCAATGCACCTCATCAAGAAAATCCAAATCCAAGATGTTTTCACTCACCATTTGATGTGACTATGTCTCATCAGTGGATAGTTGAGCATTCTAAATAGTTAAGTAGGTGTTGAAGAGCTACTGTAAGCGATGTGTATAAATAGAAATATTTAAATCATGAAAGACATATTAAGAACATGTTTAATTATAAAGACAATATATTTATAAGTAACCCTATGCCTTCATTGTCTAAGATTTTGAAAAAAATCTGCTCAAAGAATTTAAGCGTTTGGATGACTACTTAAACACCCCACTTCTGGATGAAATTGATCCAGAGAGTGCTGAGGAACTCACAGTTTCCCGAAGATTGTTCTTGGATGGAGATCAGCTAACACTGGCTGACTGCAGCTTGCTGCCCAAGCTGAACATTATTAAGGTTAGTCTCTACAGGCTCCTGGGTGTGGAGGGCTTTGTGAATTGCCAACATGTAGCACAGTAACCTTCCAGTATGATGTTATATGATAGTTTTGCCATCATTGTCATGCATAGGGTATATCTCCTTTTTCTCCACAAAGATCTGTAATTATCTCCTTTAGAAAGCACTAAAACTTCTTATTTCTTTATTCCTAAATCAGAAGGTGTTTTTCATTGTCTTGTTTATAAAATAAGGATAATAATATTAACTCTTTTCACAGACTTGTTGAGAAATTCCAATAAATTTAAGCATATAAAATTCTTAGAACACACAGTACCATGGTTCACAGCATTGGTTATCAATAGTATGCACTATTAATATAATGATGATTTAATCATTAATTTAACTAGTACTTATTGACCAGAACTTGCACAGAATTTACTCTTTATGTTTTGTACCAGACACAGAGCACATAAACAAACAAGAAAGAATCAAGGCCCTAAATAAAGCCCTGAGGATGTTATATATTCTTCTCTGTGCTCCCCTCCTCTGGACATATTCATAATTAAACATAGCACCAATAAAAACATTTATAGACAAAATATTAAAATAGTAAATCCAAGATTCAAGTTTATTTTGTAGTACTTCAGTTTTGAGATATGTTCCTACACAGTAGTACATAACTGGTATCTTTTATTGCCACTTATTTGTCTTCATTTTTACCTAAATCCTAGGTTGCTGCCAAGAAATACCGTGACTTTGACATTCCAGATGAATTCTCAGGAGTCTGGCGCTATCTACACAATGCCTATGCCCGTGAAGAATTTATTCATACATGCCCTGAAGACAAAGAAATTGAAAACTCCTATGCAAGTGTGGCTAAACAGAATTAGGACAGCTCTTTCAGGAGAAAAAGCTCCTTTGTTATCAGAAAAAACTCTTTTGTTACTTTCTGCCATATTTGAAAGATTTTTGGAAATAAGAATATGAAAAACATTATTCCCTCTGTCCAACTCATTTATGAAAAAGAACTCTATTTTCTGCATCTAGTTAGCCATAAAATGTCCACTGTATATTTTATATAACTTCATGTTTTCACCTCATTTTCTTTGTTTCTGTGGCAAATCATTGTAATCTTCAAGAACATGGAAAGCATTGAGATGTTTTGCCCTTTGCTTGAGTTCCTAGAATGCATAATGTATGAGCTAAGCAGGTTTCTGAAGTTACAAATGACATAATTAGAACCTCAATCTCAAATTGCTCCTTAGAAACAATTCCATCTAAATCATTAAAATAATTTTTACATTTGTTACTTATACATGTATGAGTTTATTTCTGGTATGAATAATGAAGTGAGTGAGTGAGAATATTAAAAAGGCAAATTCTGAAAGGTCTGTTTAAAAATTCAGTAAATGGATCAAGACCAATTGGTTTTGAACAGTATTCAAGCATTCAAGACCTAGAAATATGATTACTTCATTCTCAGAGATGAGGCTATGGCTGTTGAGGCCAGATTATATACTTGTTAAATGAGCAAGGACTCATTTGATAATTTTATTTTCAACAATTTATTTTTATTAGTACATGTTTATAGTACATAATGATCACATTTACTATGGGAGATTTGCATATGTACAGAACACATTTTAATTCTTTTTCTGTCCCCTTCCCCTTGCCTCCCTCCAACCTTTCTTGCCTTCTTCATTTTAAATTGTATTTCCATTTTTTCATCAATTTTTTTTCTTTAAGTCCCTTTTCCTTTCCTTCCCTCCTTCCTCTTCTATCTCTTGTTCCCCTTCTCATTTGAACAAGTTATTTCTACTTCCTAAGATCTCTCCTCCATTTTGCTCCTTATTTATACAAGAGAAACAACGCCATATTTAAACTAAGCAAGATCAAAAGTACACAGTGAAGCTAAAAAGTAAAATGATTTTATTCATAGAAATAAAAAGAAAACTAAGAAATTTGGCTGACCAAAAAGTACTGTTGCTGCCCATAAAAAGTTAAGATATTCAGTCCTTAGAAGATAATCACAAAGCTTTCAAGAAAATTTTAGTTGGGCATGGTGGTCCATGCCTGTAATTCTAGCACTCGGGAGGCTGAGGCAGGAGGATTATTGAGAGTTTGAGATCAGCCTGGGCTACAAAGTGAGCTCAAGGCCAGCCTGAACTGCATAGTGAGAACCTGCTTCAAAAAAAAAACACCCTGAATTTAAATTATACTATGTGTATTGAGATTCTTGAATGTACTTACTACATGTCACTTATTAAAGTACTCTTGAATCATTTAAATCTGGAAATGGAAGCTGAAATTAAATATCCCTGCTTCAAAAGAGAAACAAAACCAGAACTGCAGTTTCAAATAAAAACAGAACATGGGGGTTATTATAGGTGAAAGATGGGGTTTAGATGACATTTAAATGAAACTGTTTCAATAGGCTTACAGATGATTGTAAACTGCATGTTTCTTAATAAAGAAAAATAAGACAATAGGTAAAGAATTAACATCAAACATAAGCATATAGAAATGGACCAAAGTACTGTCTTTGGAAGTCGAAGACAGGTGCCCTCCTTCCTGGCAGACTATAGTATTCAACCTAAATGCACTCATTAGACCTTGAGAGGAGAGTGCATAAATACAGAGCAGTGGTCTCAGTGGATCTTTATGGATCCCTTTTTTTAAAACTCACTGTATTAGTTGAGGAATAATATATCATGGAAGTGGTCTATATGCTCATCAATAGATAAGTGGATAAAGAAAATGTAGCATATACACACAGTGGAGTGTTATTCAGCTGTAAGCAGAGCAAAGTTTTGTCATATACAGAAATATGGATGGATCTCAAGCTTATGTTAAGTGAAATAATGAAAACTCAGACAGACATCACATGTGGAATCTAAAAAAGTTGGTGTTATGGTTGATACATTGTGTCAACTTGGGGAATCTGGAGGTTTAACTGAGTGATTCAGCAGGAAGCCAGGGTGCTTACTTTGTATACATCCTGAGCCTGTGGAAAAGGAAGGCATGGAGATTGTGTGAGAGGTACAAGCCCCCTGGGTGGGGGTAGGCTGTTTACAAGGTAAGGGAAGGAGAGAGGCTGCTTCCCTGCCATTCCTCCCTTTTGCTTGTGGTTTTTGCTGTGCTCTGCTGCCCTGAACAGTTTGCCCTCTGCCATGTGCCACTCTGCCTCAGAACCAGCCAAGTATGGACTGAAACCTCCACGAACTGTAAGCTAAATAAACCTTTCCTTCCTTCATTTTGGGCGTTGGGTATTTTGTAATAAAGCAGTAATAAAGTAGAAGGGAGACTACTATTAGACAAGAGGAGGAGAATAAGGGGGAGTAGGAGGAGGGTGAAAGGGCAGGTAATGGGGAAGTGGATATGATCCTTTTTGAAAAGTTGTGGTAAAATAGAGAACATAAAACTCATCATATTAACTATTTTTAATCATACAGTTTGAGGAATAGTAAATTATGAAAGCAGCCTCTTTGTCCACAAGCAGATAAATAGATAAAGTCAATGTGGTATTTATACACAGTGGAGTCCTCCTGTGCCATAGAGAAGGATAAACTGTAATCATTTGTAGGAGAATGGATGCACCTTGAGACCATAATGCTAAGTGAAATAAATCAGACACACCAGCTTAAATATCATAAGGTTTCTCTTACACGAGAAGCTCAAAATATAAATAAATCAAAGAGCAAAGTAAAAGATGACAGGAAACAGGAAGGGAGACTGTAGAGTTGGGAAGGGGATACGGCAATGGAGGGAAGGATGTAAGAAGTAAAATGATCAAGATGTAATATGCATATATACCAATCCCCCAAGATGAATGTAACTATTATATATTATAAACATTACTAACAATGAAAAATAAAAGGCTCCAAAAAATCTAGGTGAAGCATTAAACATCAGAAAAATCACAACAAATTTAAAAAGAACAAAATAATGAACTAATAAAAGTAGAAATAAGTGGAATTTAAAAAAAACTAATAGACCTAGTTAATGAATCAAAATCCTGTTTCTTAAAAAAATAAACAATGTAGACAAACCACTAGTCACTTTAATAAGAATAAAACAAAAAATATATACAAAGTAAATACTATGGAGATGATGATTAAACAGAAAACAAATGAATAAAGAATGTTATTCACAAAAGAAATAGAAATGCTGCTAGGTGTAGTGGCACATACATATAATCTCAATTAATCAAGAGGCTAAGGCAGAAAGATCCCAAAATCAAAGCCAACCTCGTCAATTTAAGGAGACCCCATCGTGGAAGAAAAAGGGGCCTACCAGGGAATGTAGCTCCATGGTGGAGCAGTTGTCTAGCATATGTGGAGTTCTGAGTTCAATACCCAGTGCTGCAAAAGAAAGAGAAAGAAAGGAAGGACAAAAGAAGGAAGGAAGGAAGGAAGGAAGGAAGGAAGGAAGGAAGGAAGGACAGTGCTTCTAGATTTATGATTGATTTATGTATGGTCCGATGCTGGGATTATGGGTGTGAGTGCTACACCTGCCCCTGGGGCGGGTAGTTCGCATATGTAAGGGAGAGAAAGAGGCTGCTTGCTGCCACTCCTCCCTTATACTGTTGTTGCTTTTTGCTGTCCTCCACTGCCATGAATGGTTGCCCTGTGCCATGTGTCACTCTGCCTTGGAGCCAGCCAAGTATGGACTGAACCTTCCACAGACTGTGAGCTAAATAAACTTTTCCTTCCTTATCTTTGGGCAGCAGGTATTTTGTCTAAGCAATGAGAGAAAGGTAACCAGGACAAAAGGAAGGAAGGAAAGAAGCAAGGAAGGGAGGGAGGAAGGGAAGGAGGGAGGGAGGATGGAGGGAAAAAACTATTAAGAATTACCCACCAAAAACTACCATTCCTTAGGGGATTTCATGGAAGAATTCTACCAAATTTTCAAGATACAAACTTTTCAGTGTTTCATATATTACTGCAGTGCATTGAAAGTGGAGAAAATATCCTAAGTTAGTTTACAAAGTAAGTGCGTCATCATTACTAAATTTTTTGTGTTTAGTTTGTTAATTTGCACTTTTATTTTCAATCAAGAAATTATATATATAATATATAAATATATTTATAAAATATATAGGCTTTGTGGTGATTAAATTAGAATGATTAGTATTTCCATCTACTTAAACACTTAGCTGTGTTGCAAACCTACTAACAGTTGCTTCTGGTTCTTTTTAAAATTCATAAGAAATTGTGGTAAACTATAGTCGCCTTTCTGTGCTGTAAAACACTAGAATTTATTCCTCTTATCTGACTGTATTTTGGTACCTGTTACCTGACCTACCTCTACCCTCTTTAGTCCCTATCTGTCCTAGCCTCTGGTGACCATTATTCTACTCTTTTCTATGAAATCAACTTTTTAACTTTCACATGTGTGCGAGAATGGGTAGTATCTTATTTTCTGTGTCTGGCTTGATATATTTATCCTGATACCTTCCATTTCCATCCAAGTTGCCATAAATAACAGGACTTTATTCTTTTTATGGCTGAAAAATTGTCCATTGTGTATGCTATAGCTAAGGTCTAGAAAGTCCTCCCAAAGGCCTATGTGTTAAAGCCTTCATTCTTAGCCTATGGTACTGTTGGGAGGTGGTGGATCTTTTAAGATGTGGGGCTTGATTTCTTCCTGATCTTGAAGGACATGCTTTCACCTTTCCCCCATTCAATATGATATGGCTATGGTTTTGTCTTTTACAGCCGATATTTTGTGGCCCATTCCTTCTATATATAATTTGTAAAAGGCTTTATCATAAATGGGTGCTGTATCTTAGTGAATGATTGTCTTAGTCACTTTCCCTGTTGCTGGGATTCAGTACCTGAAACCAACAAATTAAAGAAGATGAGGTTTATTTGGCTCATTTTTTAAAGAGATTTTAGTCCATACTTGGGTGGTTCCAGGATAGAATGGGGGCATTGAGTAGAGGAAAGCCGTTTGTGTCATGTCAGCCAGGAAGCAGAGAGGAGCCAGAGACAGAGATACACTTTTCCAGGTCACATCCCCAGTGACCTGCCTCTTCCGACAAGACTCCACCTCCTAATATCACATTTAGCTATAACACCTCATGATTCAAACACCTTTCCAAAGCTCTGAATGTGAGTGTGTGAAGTTTTGGGTGAACACATAGGTATAAGCCACAGTAATGCTTTATCAGAATCTATTGAGATGACCAATATGATGATATGGCACTTTTATTTTGCAGTACTGGAGACTGAACCTAAGACTTTGTTCATGTTTGGAAAGTGCTGTGTCACTGAGCTACAGATCCAACCCATTTTACTTTATATGTTTTTTACCTTCGTGCAGGGCTTCGCTGTTACAAGCAACGTAGGTTCATATGCTTATGGTCATTTTCTCACCACTGACCAAATCAAAGGTCATATATTTTGGAGAAAATAAAGGGTTTACTCAAAGCTAGCTCCAAAGAGATTCAGGAGCTCATTTGACTCAAATAGCAATTTCTCCTTATAGTAGTGGGCAAGTGTCTTTTATTATAAGGAATAATGGAGGGGAGTGTAGAGAGACAATGTAGAGCTTCACACTTGCTTTATGGTTTCCAGCCACCGTTAGCTCATTGTCCCCTTTCTTGTGGAAAGAAAACCAGACTCCAAGCCTCCTGGTGTCAGCATTTGTATTTTCTGTCACTTCATGTGAGCTGAAGGGAGGAGATGGTGTTGGTTATGGAAATGTGGAGAAATTATCTCTGCAAGATAAAAAAAAATCTAACTTTTGAAGTGCTAATTACATCACACATTGCCTAGTCTGGCCTTGAACTTGTGATCCTTCTGCCTCAGCCTCTTGAGCAGCTGGGATTATAGGCATGCACAATCAGGCCTGAAAATCATATAGTTGTTATCATTCATTCTGTAGATGTGATATATTATCTTCATAAATTTGCTTGTGTTGAATCATCCTTCCATCTCCAGGATAAATCCCACTTGGACATGGTATATAATCTTCTTTATGTGTTAGTATTGTGTTGAGAATTTTTGTATATACATGTGTGTATATATATGTATATATAATGTAAAGAAAATATATCTTCATTGAGTCTTCTTTTTTGTGTGTATCCTCATCTAGTTTTTCATACTAGGCTAATTAGCTTGTACAATGACTTTGGAAGGATTCCCTCCCTGTCAACAGTTTGGTACAGTTTGAAATAAATTGGAATTACTTCTTTCAAAAGTCTAGTAAAATTGAATAGTGAAGTCATGGCTTTTTCTTGAGAGACACTTCATTCATGAACTTATTTCACTATTTTTTCTCTTTTTAGATTTTCTGTGTAGGAATGATTAATTAGGGGACTTACATAACGTGTTCAAAAATTTATCTCTTCTACATTTTCCAACTTGTTATCATGTAGTTGTTCATAATAATTTTGTTGATTCATTGTATATCTGTGGTATCAGTTGTATTTTACATTTCTGATTTTATGTTTTTCTTTATTTTCCTTGGTTAGTCCAAATAAAGGTTTATCAATTTTGTTTATCTTTTTTAAAAAGCAACTCTTATTGTACTGATCATTATATTGTTATTTAGCCTTTTTTCATTGATTTATATGGTTATGTTTGTTATTTATGTCTACCTATTAGTATTAGGTTTGGTTTATTTTTGCTTTTCTAGTTTGTTGTGTTGTATTATTAGGTTGTTTATTTGAAATCTTTCTCTATTTTTATGTATTGCTGTATAAGTCATTTTCCCAGGACTGGGACAAAACAGCTGGCACAGTTTAAAAGATGAGATTCATTTTGACTCATAGTTTTAGAGGATTCAATCCATGGTTAGCTGGCTCCAAGATAAAAATGTTAAAGTGAAAGGGCATAGTACAAAAAGCTGCTCAGCCCCTGGTAGCTAGGAAGCAGAGAGATAATGGCAGAGCGAGGAACCAGAATGCATCCTTCCAGGTCACAGACCCAGTTATCCAACTCTAGCCAGGCCGCACCTATGGAGGGCAGATTCATCTATGAATTCATCAATAGATTAATGCACTGATTAGTATAATACCTCCACGATCAAATAACTTTTCAAAAGCCCTACCTCTAAACACCTGAGAATTTTGGAGGACATTTTAGATGTAAACCAAAAGAAATTATTTTTCTGTGTCCCATACATTTTGACATGTTTTGTTTTCATTTTCATTTGTTTCATGAAAACTTTAATTTCCCTTTTGGTTTCATCATTGTCCTATTTGTTGTCCAAGAGTATGTAGTCTAATTTCCATGTGTTTGTACATTTTCTAAAGCTCTTATTGGTTTCTAATTTGAATCCATAGTGATCAAAGAAAATACGTAATACAATTTTTGGTTTTTTAAATTTTGTTGAGACTTATTTTGTGGCTTAACATATTATCAATCTTGGAGAATGCTCCATGTGCTGATGAGAAGAATCTATTCTCTAGCTGCTGGATGAATTGTTCTGCAGATGTCTTTTAGGTCCATTTGTTTAACAGTACAGTTTAACTCTGATATTTTCTTATAGATTTTTTTCATTGAATGATCAGTTCATTAGTAAAGGTGGAGTCCTGATGTACTGGAGTCTATCTTTCATTTTAGATCTATTAATGTTTGCTTTATATAATCAGGGGCTCAGGATTGGGTGCATATATTCTTACAATTGTTATTTCTTCTTGCTGAATTGATACCCTTATCACTACCAAGTGATTGTTGTTTATTTTGCAGTTTTGACTTAAAATCTATTTTATCTCAAATAAAACAGAAATATGAGAAGACAAAAAACACCTCCAAAAATTCCCAACTCCGTAAGATGGATAAAGAGGTCATTTAAGGGAAGAAAAATCAAAAGTCACACAGCAAATATATCCAAAAGATATCAGTGGAGGTAATAAAACAGACAAATGAACCTCATCTTCTTTAAGGGAAAAATCGAAGAAGACATAACTAAACAGATAATATTCCTAATGAAATAAATGATCAGTAAGTCTAAAGAAGACACTAATAAAAACATAGCACAGCTAAAGAATAAAATATAAAACACAAATGTCCTGCATAAAAAATAATTGGAGTCTATAAAAATGTTCCCAAAAGAAATCCAGAAGATTAAAAATATGATTAAAAGTATAGGAACTTGAAGTGATCAAAGTGAGAACAGAGTGTCAGATCTAGAAGATAGTCCTGAGCTTGGAGATCAGTTAATGGGAGATACCTTAAAAACAAGAGAACATGAAAAATGCATCCAACAGCTACTAGATGAAATAAGGAAGATGAATTAGCGAAAGGAATAGGAATTAGCGAAAAATCAGAAGGCAGCACAAAAGGGCATTAAAAAACTGTTGACAGAAGTAGTAGTAGAAAACTTTCCAAAATGGAAAAAGATTTAACATACAGATAAATCAAGTGTATAAAACCTGGAACAGCCATGATCATAAAAGAATCATTCCATGACACAATAAGCAAAATATCAAAAATTCAACATAAGAATAGAATCACTAAAGTTATTAGAGAAAAGCCGAGAGTCACTTATAAATCCACCAGAATAACAGCAGATTTCTAAACACAAACCTTAAAGGCAAGAAGAGCTTGAAGTGAAGTGTTTTAGTCTCTAACAGAAAACAACTTCCAAGCCAGACTGATATATCCAGCAAAATTACCATTCAGAGTTGATGGAGAAATATTTTCACAATAGAAGAGCACCTAAGGGAATTCATAAACACCAAAACAGCCCCCCAAATTCTCAAGTATACTCTTGAAAGAGAAAATGAGGCTAACAATGAGGAAAGATCTGATAGAATGAATGCATCGGTAGGGCAAGCAAGCATGTCAAAGGGGAAAAAAAGGGGATTAGCAGAAGGAAAATATTATAATGACAGGAATAAATCCATACCTATCAGTTATAGCTATCAAAAAATGGTTTATATTCTCCAATCAAAAAATACAGATTAGTAGAATGGATCAAGAAACAAAATCCAACAGTGTGCTGCATATAAGAAACACATTTAACTGACAAAGAAATTCATACACCAAAAAAAAACAACAACAACAAAGGATGGAAAACAATATTCCATGCAACCAAAATGTGAAAACAAGATCGAGTAGCTAGCCTATCCTATTTTTATACAAAGTAGATATTAAGCCAAAATTGATCAGAAGAGGCAAAAAAGGACACTATACATTGGTTAATGGAATTATTCAAAAGGAAGAGATAACAATAATAAACATATATGAACCAAACAACAATGTACACAGCTTCATAAAACACTACTGGGCATAAAGAATCAGACAAACATCAGTACAATTACAGTGGGTGTATTAGCTACTTTCTCATTGCTGGGGCAAAATACACAAGATGCAAAAGTTAAAGGAGAGGGTTTTTTTGACTCATAGCTTGTGAGGGTTTCATTTGACAATCACCTGGCCCCAAGGCATTATAGTATGGCAGAGGAGAAACAGCTCATGGAATGAAGAATGCAACACAGGATCAAGGGCAGAAGAAGGATATGTATTTATTCCAAGCCATGTTCTATGCTCCACCTCTTGCCACCAGGCTTCACCTGCCAACATCACATTCAGCTACAAACCCATCAGTGGACTAATTCAGTACTACACAGCCATGATCTGGTATTACACACCTATGATCTAATCACCTCCCAAAAGCCCCACCTATGAGTGCAGGACGTTTACTGGGGACATCTAGTCATAAGCCACAAAGTGGGAAACTTAAATATCCCACTGACACAAATAAATCAACTAAACAAAAAAATCAGAAAAGAAATAGCAGAGTTGAAACAAACCAAACAAATGAAATTAATAGATATGTAAAAAGTGGTCCACTCAATGACAAAGGAATACACATTCTTTTCAGCAGTACATAAAACAGTCTCCAAAATAGACCACTTATTTGTCAGTAAAACATGCAAAAGAATAAAAATTTTGCCAGCATATTATTAGATCACAATGCAATGAAACTACAAATTAATGACAAAACAAACCACAGAAATCAAGAAACACATGGAAATTGAACAACACATTCTTGAATAATCAGTGGGTTACCGAAGAAATTAAGTAAAAATTTAGACAGTTCCTACAATCAAATGAAAATGCCAGTTTAAAATACCAGAATTTATGGAACACAATAGAAGCAGTTCTAAGAGGGTAGTTTATATCTGTGAATGCCCACATCTGAAAAATAGAGTTAATCTAAATGAATAAGCTAATGATGCACCTTAAGGTCCTACAGAAAAAAAAGAGTGATCCAAATCTTAAATTAGTACAGGAAAGGAAAATTCAAAGATTGGAGCAGAAATTAATTGAGACTAAAAAAATACAAATACAAGTGAAAAAGATGAAATCACAAAAACACCACCAAAATCTAAAAGATTATTAGCAATTACTTCACAAATCTGTACACCGATAAATTGGAAAACTTTGAAGAAATGATGAGATTCTTAGGTATATATGAATTACAAAACCTGAGTTAAGAAGACTTAAAAATTTTGAGTAATCCAGTAACAGGCAATAACATTGTAATTTTAAAAACTTAGCAACTAAGAAAAGCCCAGGACCTGATGGATTCACTGCCAAATTCTACAAGAACTTCAGGGAAGATCTAACAGTAATACTCCTGAAACTCTTTAATGAAAGTGAAAGGGAAAGATTACTCCCAGTTACTTTTTGGAAGCTAGCACTACACTGATCCCAAACCCAGATAAGGAACAAAAAGAGAACTATAGGACAATCTCTGTAATGAACATAGATGCAAAAATATGCCAGCAAACAATGCAACAAATCATCAAAAGATCCTACACCATGACCAAGAATGCAAGGATGGTTCAACATATGCAAATCAATAACTGTGATGCATCACATAAACACAAACAAGAACAAAAACCATATGACTATCTCAATTATTACCAAAAAAAGCCTTTGGTAAAATCCAACATCCATTTATGATAAAAACTCTGAAGAAAACAGGTACAGAAAGACCTTATTTGACTCAACCTCTACTGTTCAGTGTAATTCTTAAAACATTAGCCAGAACAATCATGCAAGAGAAAGAAATAAAAGCGATATATAAAGTCAACACACAAAAATCAATAATGTCCCTATATAAAATAATAAACTCACTGAGAAAGAAATTAGAAAAACCAAACCATTCACACTAGCACCAAGAAAAATTAAATAGATGGAGGATCCAACACGGCTGTCTAGAGTAGGAGTCACATCAGAACAATTCAGAGAAAATTCATTGAGAAAGAAGGTATTGTGAGTTGGGGGAGGGGCCTTTACCTCCAAACAGAAAATTAATAAGAAAGATACTATATGCAGATCAAAACAAACAGAGGTCCGAGAAGGGAAGGCAGTGTTGCTGCAGTTTGTTCCACCTGCCCCCATCCTCACTCCTATGGGGAGCAGCCATTTTGAAAGTGTGGCCAACACCTGAGGGACTGAACTAGCATGGCAGAGGTCAGACTCCTGGAACAGACTTTGCATACGATGGCCCACCCCCACTTCATCCACCAAACACTGGAGAAAGCTGCATTCCTGCATTGTGCTCTCCAGCACGCACCATAGTCAGGGGAGCCCCCTCCAGACCCTGGTCAGAAAGAGGATAAACAGCCAAATGGCAACCTGACTGACTCTGATCAGAATCGGCGTGGCTTACGTGCCTGCCCACCGTGTGCTCTGCTACATGCATGCAGCTCCCGGGACCAGCCCTGCATGCTTACTTTCACCATTTGCCCACTAATTCACAGGCAAGCATGGCCAGAGCATCTGGCACCAGCCCTATGAGTCCATTTACCCTGCTTGCCTGCTCAGTCACAGGCGAGCATGCCCTGACAGCCTGGCACAAATCATATATGCTTGCTTTCCCACTGGGTCACAAGCGAGCATGCCCATTCTACCTGGCACCAGCCCTACAAGCCCAGTTGACTGCGGTGTCATGGGTGCTACTACCCACCCGCAGGCCGTGTGTACTTGCCTTGTATGTCAGCATGACACCAGAGCCACTGGGGCACACACATATCTGCAGACATCACGTGTTACTGCTGGAAACCAGACTGAAGCTAAGGCAAGAAGGGAATTGTGCAGACATTTTCGCTACATGGCGTTGTGGTCGGGAAGGGATTATATATATGCTCACTCGTCAGCGTGCTGGACTGGGCCTCTGCAGGGCTATGTTTCCTTGGTCTGACTGAGTTACTGTCTATTTTGGCTCTCTTCTCATCTCCCTACTCCTTTTCTTTAACTCTACCGCCTGTAGCAACACTATTTTTGTATTATTTACTTGCTTCTCCCACTTTTGAAGTTCTTCAAGTTCTTCCCTTAAATTTCACTCTCCTACAGACAGTCCCATTTTACTTTGTATTAATCTACTCTCCTATCTATTCTATTCCTTTTGCTTTTTATTTTACCTAGCTCCTTTGTCCTCCCTTGCCTCTTCTCCACCTTATAGGTGCACAAGTAAATTAACAGGCTCCGACAACCTTGCAGCTTTCCTTAATCCCTAATCGCATCGCCCTCCTCCTACATCCCACCCTACCCCCACAAATATCTTCTTAAAACCCTCAGTATTAATCTTGAACTCAAACTATTGAAGACCACCAATAAAAACTGACCCTGGATGTATTTCTCTTACCTATTATTATTTTCCTACCTACCACTTATACCGGTGACTTAAACTTCTCTTTCACCCCTCTATCTCTTCCCCTCCCTTCTTCCAAGTGACAGACTAACCACTAATAATAATAAGGTATAGAGACTGGTAAGGCTCTTGATAAAGGGAGAAATGCACATGCAACATTTAACTCATAAAATTTGTTTGATCAGATCTGTTGATACTTTTAGAATCAATAGTAATCCTCTCCTCACAACAGAGTTATAGCATCCAAATGATTTTAATTAAATAGAAAAAAAGGGTGAATAATATCTCTGGGCAAATAAAATTGTGAACATATTGCTGGAAGGAAGAGTCTGACTAAAAAGATCTTCACATTAACTACAATCTCTTCTCACTCTACTTGACCTCAACCCCCAGCACAATATATATAGATATAGATAACATAGGTAGATATAAATATCAGTAGATATAGATGAAAAAGAAGGTAACAAAAGGTCTCCGAGGTCTCACAAACCTCCAAAAGGAGAATTAAGGGGCACCAATGGAGAGGAAAGCAAACACCATGTAGTGGAGCTTTATGAATTGATGAAAGAAGAGATAAAGAAATTTGGAGAGTTCAGAGACAACAGGACTCAAAAGTTCATGGAATTATCATGCACAATGCCCGTCTTAGTTACTTTTCTCTCAGTGCTGAGACAAAACACTCAACACCTAAAGTTAAAGGGGGAAAGATTTATTTAGGTCACAGTTTGTAGAGCTTACGGCTCATAATCAGTTGGCTCCAAGGCAGGGTGGCATGGCAGAGGGGCAACACTTCACAGTGATAGAAGACAGCAAAAGCAACAAGAGAGAGAGCAAGACAAGGCTCCTTCTGTCCCTTATATTGTATGCAGGCTGCCCGCCCTAGGGCAGATATAGCGTACACACCTTTAATCACAGCATTGGATCATGAATCAATCACAAGCTTTAGATTCAGCCACCTGTGAAGAGCCTGCCCCTCCATGACTGCATGAAGCTTCTGGTGGACATCCAGACATAAACCATAATAATGGCTAAGGTGGTTACGGGGAAACAAATTTAAAAATTGGAAGAGCTAAGCAAAACAGTTCAAAACCTGAAAGACAAATTCTCCAAAGACAGAAACCATGAAAAAGTATCAGATAGAAATATCAGATATAAAAAACCTTAGAGAACTCATAAACTGCAGAAATCACCAATGTGAAGACAGGAAATCAAGAAAAACATGTTAACTTACAATGAGTTACTGACAGAAGCCTTGAACATAAGAGAACAAGAGAAATTCATCCAACAGCTACTAGATAACATCAAGAAGAACAACCTAAAGGTAAATGGAGTTAGAGAGAAACTAGAGTGGAGTTAGAGAAACTACAAACAAGGAATAATGAATGGTTTTACAGAAATCACAATAGAAAACTTCCCTTTTAATTTTTTTCACTTTTATTTATCAATTGAAAAGTATACAAATCTCTTTAAAATATAACAAGTATAAGGTAAACATGAAAACATAGATTACATAGAAAATTATCCAGATATACTAGTTTAGCACTGACTGAACAAAACAGGATGAAACTATATTAATTTGACACTATTAAATCTGTACTTCAAAGTAGACAAGAATTACAGTGATGATATAAAAGGCAGCTTTATAACAAAAACTGATAGTTCTAAATACCTATTCTACTAAACAGTCCAACTATATAAAGCGGAAACATGAAACTCCAGAGAAAATCATAGATCCACAAATACAGTAATGCCTCTGTTCATGAACTCTTCTGTTCATGAACAATTTGGTTCAGAAATAAAGCATTTTGGTAACATTTTGCTGCCGTTCACAAACTCCATATCAGGTGACAAACATGACCATGTCCATCTTTCTCACATAAACATGAACATGACCATCTCCCCGGAATCGTGGAATGCATTAAGTTCATGAATTGAGGTACCACTATATTACTGAAATTTTCAAAACACATTCCTTCGTTATTGGCAGCTAAATAAGATAGAAAAATCTGTAACAGAACAGTTAAAATCAACATTATACCTCAAGTGGAACATTATAATGTATGCAAAAATTGCAGAATACACAATCCTTTTGAAAATCACAAGAAATAGTCACTCAAATAGACCACATTCATAGCAACAATAAAGAACTTAACATATCCAAAGAAGTGGAAATCATGCAAAGTAATTTCTCATACCCTGCTGAAGTGAAACTAGAACCCAATGGTCGAAACATACTTAGAATTCAGTAACTTTTCTCTCTCTTTCTTGCTCTCTTTTCCTATTACCTGTCTTTTATTTTGTACTTTATTTACCCAGGCTGGCCTCAAACTTGTGGCAATCCTCCTGCCTTAGCCTCCTAAGTGTTGGGATTAGAGATGTGCACCATCATCCCCAGCCAAGAATACTTCCTAAGTATGCAAAAAGAACTCAACATATGAGTAAGTGAGGCTTACAAAATACCAACTAAGTGGAATGAAGAAAACCACCCCATGACATATTATAATTAAAGTGCCTTATGTCCTACAAAAGAACAGAATTCTAAAAGCTGTCAGAAAAAAAGCAAAAAAAAAATCACATATAAAAGTAAACTCATTAGAATTACAACAGACTTCTCAATAGAAACTGTAAAGGCCAGAAGTGCTTGGAATCAAGTATTTTGAGCCCTAAAAAGCAGACAACTTCCAATCCAGACTAACATATCTGGCAAAACTTTCTTTCAAAATAGATAGAGAAATAAGAATAGTCCATGAAAAACAACAATTCAAGAGACTTATGAACACCAAATCAACACTCCAAGAAACACTGAAGAATACCTTAGATAGATCCGACAAAGCCAATAAAGTAAAAAATTCAGATGAAATGAATATATCAAGCAGGGTGACTAGATAAACAAAAAAGGAAATGAAAAACAAGGAACTCATCAGCAGAGAAAGAGTGCAATGATAGGAATTAATTGGCACCTCTCAGTAATAACTCTCAATGTAATGGCCTCAAGTTTCTAATAAAAAGACACAGATTGGCAGACTATATAAAAAGAAAACAGAATTCCACAGTCTGCTGCAATCAAGAAACTTATTTAAGCCATTGTGTTCTCTCTTGCATGAGGCTCCTCTCTCACACTGTAGGGGGTACTTTTCCTACTTTTGCTTGTCCCAAATTCACTCCACAAAACCTGTTTCTTTTCCTACCTTTAAACACCTGTGTCAGTCTTCACACATGACAACAGCACATTCCATACACACATATTGCTTACACTGACAGCACATGTGTTTTGCTTTCCTGGCTTTTTTGTAGGATGTAACATCTCACTGGTCTTGCTGGTTTTGGGGGGAGCTTATTGTATTATATAACACGTGGTTAACAGGAACATAAAATATCAATAAAATAAAGTATTAAACTCTTAATATAAATAAAATAAGTAGAAATAAAGTTAATAGAAATAAATTCCTATATGAACTACAATGAAAATACCAATAGAACTCTACAACAAAAATAATCTTTGCTTCAATTATCACACCGAAGGCAATCTTCATACATGACAACTGCAGGTTCCATGCACACATCTCACTTATATGAGAGCATATGTGCTTACTTCCCTTTCCTGTGTGACAGGATATTCTTGTCACCTCTCTTGTCTTCCTATTTCATCAGAAGTTTCCTACTGTATTATGCAATGTGCACTTAGCAGGAAAATAAGGTTTCAATAAAATAAAATATTAGATATGTATTTAGTGCTTAGAATAGACACCAACATTTTCGTATCAGCTGTTTACTTCCTTAAAAAACCTAAAAGATAACCTCAGAACTAAAAATCGAAGTGAACTACAGTGTAAATACAAATAAAAGTCTACCACAGAAATAAGCTTTGCTTCAATTGCCACACACAAAGCTGTCTTCAGACATGAAAGATGCACATTCCATACACAAATATCACTTACACTGACAGCATGCATATTTTGTTTTCTTATTCTTTCTTGTGGGGCATAGTGGACAACCTTTCAGTTTTCCTGTCATAGTAGGTCTTTCTGATGCTGTTCACCTGTTAGCTCACCAGCGTGATCCACAGTTTTTTGTGTGTAGTTCCCTGGACAAAAACATTTTGTTTTTCTTCTGCTGCAAAAGATCTCTTATGTGTTCCAGTCTCAATCCTCTAAGTAAATTTCTCTGTGGTATTTTGCACTTCTTGTTTTCTTTGTAAATTATCAAACTGTTTATGCCACACATTCAGTTTGAAGTAAAACACAACCATTGGCCAATGTTTTGTGTTTCAAGTGACATCATAGTTGCCACAAAGCTCATCAACAGCACCTACTCTGCCTTTGGTTTTGTTCTGGAAAGGTTCCATCTCGTGCTTCCATTTTGTCAACGTTTCCCTATCAATACTTCCATCAAGGTGAAATCTTGACATCAGCACTACCAGTTTGTTTTTCTTTGCCATATATGAGTCCAATGTTATATCTTTCTGAAATCTAAAAGTTGAACTGTACAATTTTCTGTTTTGGAATTGCAACATTTCATTTGGCATTTCTGCTTTGTTCCTGTACACAGTTCCTGTCCTGTTCAACTTGTTCTCTGTTAGCAAATGTAACATCATTTGGAAACTGGTAAGCCAATTGTTGAATGTCATGTTCCAATTAGTTTGGCAGATGGGAACAAGTCTGTTAGCATCATTCAGTTTATTACTATATGAATAAGGGCCTGGTGGTTGAGTTCCAAGATAAATTTCTAAACTCAAAGCATAATATGTCCTCATATCTACAAAGGCATAATTTTTTTTTTGAGACAGGGTCTCACTATGTAGTTCAGGCTGGCCTTGAACTCACTATGTAGCACAGACTAGCCTCAAACTTGTAGCAATCCTCCTGCCTCAGTTTCTTGAGTGCTAGCATTACAGATGTGCACCACTATGCCCAGCAAGGGCATAAATTTTTATGCTGCATTTAAAAGATTTTTTGGCTTATATTCCCTAAAGGTATAGCAACTATTAAATGCTTTAAGATGTCCATGAATAGTTACGCATTCAGATGGTGTGTAACTTGCTTGACAATCACCCACAAATCTCTCACATAGTGAGTGAATAGCAGCCACATTATCAGTTCTCTTTCTTTCTTTATGGGTAGTTGTGTCATCAAACCTCAAATAATTTTGAAGGAAACTAAATCTCACTGTCATTGTTATTGTTCTACAAACCTCAAGACCATACCTACTGGTTTTCCATAAATCTTTTACATTCCTTCAATAACCATGAGAAAGCTCTGCTAAGTACAGCAGACCTATGAATGCTTTCAGGTCAGCTAGGGAGGTATTATAATAAATACATTTTTCTGTATGGCTATCAGTGTATATAGAACATTTTACTTGTATTTCAGCATTTGTATATTTCACACCATCTTGTAGTAGTATTTCGTCTTTTACAAAAATTTCCAACAATGAATAGCAGTGCTGGCATTCCCTCCAATATGATTCGCCCCTGCCAAGATCCTCACTATATTTTCAGACCTAATATTGAATCATTCCATTTGGTTGTGTGACCATTTTGTACCATTTTGACTAGTCAAATACATACTCACATTGCTGTTTTCTTTGTCATCTGAATCAAGGAGTTCTGCATTCCCTGTAGATTTATGGGTTAAATTTTGCTACCGTTTGTGCTTAGCTTGACCAATTCTTTGCTCAAGACAGAAAGAACCTAGAAGTCACCTCCAGAAGGAAACTCCAGAACCCCAAAATCCAATAACACAATTTGACTGACCCAGCCAGGAACAGCAGGTAGGCCTTTAGGGGCATTTTTTGTTTGTTTCTCTCTAAAATGCCTTGAAGGTTTCTTCCTTCTTTTCTGAAAACTATAGTATTTAGAGTGGCACCCAGGCTAGGAACTCAGGAGGTATTTCTCGTGGTACCCAGAAATCTTCCCTGCTTTTCCCCCTATGTGGAAGTGGAGAGGGAAATGAGAAGCCTCTGTATTTTTCTTCAAACCATAGGAAGCTTGTTGGCCAGCCCCAAGTTTATCTCCCCTTTTCTTTTTTTTTCCCATTTGTGGTCACTCTGCAGGTACTTGTTAAGTAGTCAGATAGTGTGTTAGTATTCCTTTTTGTCCCTGCATTTCTGTTTTCTGTGATATTTTGCTACTCTTGGGAAATCAGCTTGGTCTCTGCCTACCCCTGTTTACTCCTTTTGAGCTCAAAGTTGCATGCATACTTTTCCCCTAGATGACCATTTCTTTCTCAGGGTGCTATCTTAGGCAGGGTCACCATTTTGTTCCATCACATGACTGGCCACCATCTTCTCTTGTTACATGACTGGCTGCCATTTTTTATCAGCCACCACTATTTGTTTACCATTTTTTTCAACTGGCCTCATAGCAAAATCTCACCCTTGTAGATAGGCAAGGCTCCAATTACAAGAAACAAGTGGGCTTCCTCCCTATTTTCTTTGAATTGGGTAGATCCATTCCCTGTCTCTTCTAAAAACTTCAGGTGATTTAGACACAGGCCTGCTGGCCTGAGTAGAACAAAAGAAGTGTAACTCAAGTGACTGTGAGTCAAAAGGTACTCATACTTGTTCTTAAAACTCATCAAGGTCTAAAACACAGAGGTTTCCATCTCTTCTGCCTTAAACAAAGTGCCACGGTTTTTATTCTCAGGGTAAATGTAAGATATTGTTTCTCAAGTGGCTCCACTCTGCTAAGAGAGCCATTAAATGGCTCAGTATAGCTGGGGGGCTCTGAGGTTTAAAGGGGTTGATAGAGCCACCAAGGGGCTCAGCTCTCCCTCCTTAATGAGTTAGTGGGCCCCAGTGTGGAGACAAAAAGCCCTCAGTAGGGGCTGGGGATATAGCTCAGTGGAATAAGTGCTTGCCTGGCAAGCACAAGGTCCTGAGTTCGATCCCTAGTACCGCAAAAAAAAAAAAAAAAAGCCCTCAGTAGGGCTTTCTTCTATACTTCTATGAAAGATGTTAGTGTCATTCTAGTTTCAGACAGAGACATCTGTCTAGTGAGTACTTGAGTCTGACGAGAGATGCTTTGTGGTCTCAGATTGGGTTTCCTCCTTCTTCATGGGATACCATGTTAAGGAAGGACCCAAGATCTAGTTGTCTCTCTCTCTCTCTGTAGCTCCCAAGATGAGCCATGGGAAACCTCATGAATCCCATAGAGTCCAATGACCTCATCAATAGGCCTTATCCTTGGCCTGCAAGAAAGGTTTGACCCTAAGAATTTCAAAAAAGAAGAACTTATTTACTATAACAATACATTTTGGGTTCAGTATAAACTAGAAAATTGTGAAAGATGGGTACAGGAAGGCAGTTTAAACTATTATATTCTTTTTTCATTTAAAAATTTTTTATTAAAACATAGAAGATGGATTAAGATTCTCTATGTTCATGCTTTTGTGACCCTTTACCTCAGGAAAAGCCCCAAAACTATAGTATTTACAGTGGCCCCAGGAAGGGAGAGATATAATTGATGATCCTGTCCTGAGATTCCCCGCCTGTCTCTCAGGAGGATATGGTCTTTCTCATTTGTTTAATGAAGACAACCACATTGGGAAGTCTCCTTGACCTCATCCTTATAATCCTTGGGCCAATAAATCAGTTCCATCCCCTTCAAGTGACTCCGAAACTCCACTAGAATCTAGTACCCCAAGGGAAGCCAACATTCTTTGGTGCCTTCATCATGCTTCTCAGAAAGCCTTAAGTCCCACCGGGTGCACACAGACTACTTTAAGCCCTGAGAACATACTCTACTTACCTCTAACTCACAGGGAAATTGCTGGAGACAAAAGGTTACTTTTGGTTAACAGGGGATTGGCTTACCAATTGTCAGGCCATGCTCTTAGACACCCCTGAGGTTGTTATAAAACTTTCACAACTCTTAATCTTGCCTTTCTGATGCCTACAGGGCCAGAAATCAGCAAACTATAAAAATCCTACATGGGAAATAGTCACTAGAATTTTCACAGGAATAAGAAGAAAGTTATTCTTGGGAACCACTGGAAGACCTGAGGCTCCTCTTCAGAAAGCAAGACTGCAGTACTGCTCCAGGTACAGCTAAGGAGAGTCACTAATGACTATAATTCACCACAGCTTAAATGGGCACTTGTATCAAGACTCTTGTTTTTAATTAAATCTATAATGTGGGTAATCTTGCTAAGGCTATGGCTCCCAGGCTCTTAATAATTTATCTAAACTCTGTTTGTCATACTATGTCCTCCACAAGAAGCATGAAAATCTGGTCTGGTCCTCAAATTTGGGCTATACCTTCCCAACATAATAGTGAAGTTACTTTCTTTCTACCATTTAACAGACAGCTCAACAGCCTCTAATTCTTTTCTCACTGTCTCCTGACAAGTGTCTTTCTTAAACCCAGCCAGTGAGCCACAACACCCCAAAGTAGTTGCAGATCACAAAATCCCATGTAAGTAGGACCTATGATCCCTCTCAGTGAAAGTAGCTATATGAAAATGGAGACTTTGGGCCAGGAGTATAGTTCAGTGGCACAGTGCCTTCCTGGCAAGCACAAGGTCCTGAATTCAATTCTTGGTACCAAGAAAGGAAGAAAGAAGGAAGGAAGGAAGGAAGGAAGAAGGATGGAGATCTCTACTCCCTCAACACCCCATAAAGAATTATAGGAATATGTGTCTGTCAGGAGCAAATGAGACAGGATATTAGGGTATGACAAAACTGCCTGGGGAAGTAGGTATGACTTGTTAATTAAAAAATTCCGGGACAGGGCTGGGGATATAGCTTAGTGGAATAAGTGCCTGCCTGGCAAGCGCAAAGTCCTGAGTTCAATCTCCAGTACCAAAAAAAAAAAAAAAAAAAAAAAAGAAATCCCAGGACACATGTGCAGAACAGTTGTCAAAGCCCTACACATGGACTTCTCATGAGAACTTGAGCAGGTTTTCAATAGGATGTCCTAGATCTGGCATCAGCATGAGGAGTGAGTGATACATGAAGGGCCATCCACATTTTTTGCCACCGTATTCTCTCTTGCAGGGTGGCCCACCCTCACACTGTAGGGTGTACTTTGTTTCCTACTTTCACTTGGCCCAAACTTGCTTTGCAGAGCCTATTTCTTTTCCTATTTTTAATAAAACTTTGCTACAATTTTTAAAAAAGAAACTAACCCAACCCCAAAATATATTCACAGAGTAAAATTCAAAGCATGGAAAATAATATTTCATATACCATCACTCTAAAAACAAGGGGTAGCAATTTTATTCTCAGATAATTTAAAACTGATCAGACTTGAACAGCCCCAGCCCTATTGCACAGCTAGTTTCAGTCCACCTGAACTCTCTCGGACTGACTCCACTCATGGCTCACAGCTTTCTTTGGCTCATGTTCCATGTTCCTGGAATCCCTCACTTTCTGGGGTTTCCACTTCACTTTTGGCTTCATCTCCTTCAGCTTCTTGCATTGCCCTCTCAGGAGCTTCTTGACCACCCAGACCTTCATTTGAAATCTGGATGGAAGCCTCCTGACCTTACAACTCCTGCATTCTGCATGCTGAAGACACCAGCAGCATGTGGATGATGCCAAGGTCTGTAATCAGCAAAATCAGTGGCCAGGCCCACTTGGGCCTTCACAGCAACAGCCTCTGAGTCCCTGGTTGGCAGAGAACAGTAAAACCAATCCTAGGAATCCAATTCTCTGGGTGACCCTTCTAAAGCAGAGGGCATGGGAGCTTTCTCCTTAAATGAAAGGGTTATACTTCTGCAACCTTTAGCCTCAATTGGTGGGGTCTTGCTGATTCCTGAGATACCCTCAAGGATTCTTTCTTCTTGTCCCTGTACAAAGTACTTGGTTTCTTTTTAATGACACTAACCTCTAGCAGCCACACATATTTTGGTCCCAACTTTACATGTGGTTCCTTGTGATCCAAAATTTAACTTTTCCAAATATTCTTGCTCTTCCTTTTGACCTTGATTCCCACTATACATCTATCTAAAAGCAGCCAATAGTATCTATGCAACACCTTCAATTTGGGCACTGTCTTAAACTTTTCTTTTCCAGAATAAGGTTATAATCAGTAAAGGTCTCACAAAAGGTAATTGATTTTACTCCTTCAAAGCAGTAAATCCATTTTTTTTGCTCTTATTTTCAAACTGGGCCTGAGTGTTAGTAGGTGCCTGTTCTTGTGTGTTCTGGATGACATCTCTTTTCCTTAAAACAGGTCTTCCTTATTAAGGAAGAGAATAATTGAACTCTTTATAAACACTTCGTAAACAATTTGTTGTTATATAGGCTGCCAAACAGTTTCATGCTTTCACGCATCCAGTTCATGCCCTCACCCTCAGATTTGCCCAGGGAGCTGGTAAAGCACATTTCTGGGTGTGCTTGGATGGGTCATGGACGTGGTCCTGGTGTCCATGTCTGGTCCCTCTCCAATTCTGATCTGTCACTGTTCTCTGCTTCCTAGCTGCTATGAACTAAAGCAGCTTTGTTCTGCCACAACTTTCCACTATGATGTTTCTGCCTTGGAGTCAACTAACCATGTACTGAATCCCCTTAAACCATGAGCTAAATTAAACATCTTCTCCTCTAAGTTGTGAGTGTTGGGTATTGTGTCTCTGCAATGGGAAAGCTGAATAATATAGAAAATGGTAACAGAGAAATAGAGTTGTTACTATGACTGTACTTAACTACATGGCTTAGAAGCCTTTGTAACTGGTTTGCAGGAAAAAGTTGGACAGGTTTGGGGATGTAGGCTACAGACTCTCTTGAACGCTGTGAGAAAAGCTTGATAGATACTTCTCAGTGGATCTCAGAAGAGCCTAATGCTGATAGAAATGTTGAAAGTAAAGGCCAGGCTCAGAAGAATTGAGTTGTAAACAAGGATTCCATTAACGATTGCAATAGAGGTCATGTGTGTTACACTTTTTTTTTTTTCGGTACTGGGGATCGAACTCAGGACCCTGCGCTTGCTAGGCAGGCGCTTATTCCACTGAGCTATATCCCCAGCCCCGTGTGTTACACTCTAGCAGAAAATTTGTGTACATTTTTCCCATATCCTGAGACTTTGAGAGAGGCTGGGTTTAAGGGTGGTAGACTAATTGCTCTCCTATAGTAAAAATACTTAGTTCATGGTGGCCAGGAAACAGAAAAGAGTAACACTACTGGAGAGAAAAGGGTGAGGGACTAAATGTAGACCCAAACCCATGCCTCATGACCCATCCAGAGACACTCAGAAGTATGTATCAACAATCCCCTGGGGAGATCTCTAAGTAAATCAAGTTGACACTCCACTCTAACTGCTACAGTAAGAAAGGGTAAGGAGGAGTGTAGATATGACTAAAATGTGATATATGCATATATGTTAAAATGAAACTCATTGTATTGTACAATTAATGTGCACTAGCTATAATGTAAAAATAAAGTGGAATTAGGTCTAGGCATATAGTTCTGAGGTTGAAAGTTTGCCTAGCATATATAAGTCTCTGGGTTTGATGCCCAGCACAAGATAAATATAAAATGAATAGAGTAGGATTAAGGGGGCCTTCCTCAGTAAGGCATAGAAAGCAGAAGCATAAAGTTAGTGCACATTTAACTAGAGAAAAATTTTTAAAACTTTTAAACCACCATTTAAAGTTTCTGGTGATTGTCCTAAGGACAAACAGCAAGTAAATACCTATTGAAGAAAATCTACAAACATTGATAGAAATGAAGAATATTTGGTATTTGAACCAAGATGACATATAACTTTTCCCACTTAACAAGGTAAAGACACAGTTTCAGAATTACTACAGTTCCATCTTCTCCTAAGCTTTCTATCAGAGTGTTTTCTTCCTGGGAGGAGTATATCAACAATTTTTATGCTCTGTCCAGCTACATGTTGCTGAGGTTGAGTCTTAAAGAATATATTTCATCAGTTCACTGTACTAATAAATGTCTGAATGCTATTGACCATGACTTTGAGTACTTCTTGTAATTGGAGAGTGTGGGGAGCAGCTGAATCTGGAGATCGATCACACATGTGGGGCTAAAGCAAGGCCAGCCCCAAGAACATGGAGCACCCAAGGTGAACCATGTAAACAAGCTGCTCCACCTCTAAGAATGCAAGGTGCCCAAGGCAAGGCAAGCAAACAAGTTGCTAGGCAGAGAGGTTTTCAATTGACAATAGCCTCCCAACTGTACAAATCAATTTGCTGCAGTCATTGGGCAGTTCTTTTTCTCCCCCCAGAAGAGAAGGCTCCATCTGACCTGAGCTTTCTGCCTTCTGTCTCTCTCCATTTCTTTATCCTCCACCATTCTTCCCCAGGGAAATTTGAGAGATGTGCTAGATGCAGCAGGAGAGGCCAAACTAATCTCATGATGTCTCAATAAATGTAGTATTAAAGTATCTGTACAAGTTTTAATTTTCCTGATGTATATATTTTTGATAGACTGTCTCTGCCTCTCTCTTTCTCTCTCCATACATCAACTCCAGAAGGCAGAGAAACAATTCCAACTCATCTTTCATGGTCAATATTGACCTTGGTACTAAAATCAAACAAAAACATCCCAATAAAACTACAGAATAATAAATCTTCTAAATATAGATGCAGCAACCCTCAAAAATACTAGCCAACCTAATTCAGAAACATTTTAAAAATTACACATCATTACCAAATAGGATTTATCCCAGGAACACAGGTTGGTTTAATGTCCAAACATTAATTTCATGTATCTTAGTGTTATAATGAAAATAAAAATTGCCTAATAATCTCAATACAAACAAAAAGCATTTGACAAACCATAAGGAATACATACAAAAAGCTACTATGATTAATGAACAAGATCAACAAGGTTAGGGAATATAAAATCAATACTGTACACAAAAACTAACTGTATTTTTATACATTTGCAATGAGTAGCCCAAAAATGAAATTAAAAAATTCCAGTCACAATAACATAAGGAATAAAATACTTAGGAATAACTTAGCCAAGAAACATAAGATTTATACACTGAAAGCTACAAAGTATTGCTGAGAGAATTTTAAAAGGCAAATAGAAAGATATTCTGTGCTCAAGGATTAGATTTAATTTTAAGGGAGAAAGCAATACTCTATAAATTAATCTACAAATTCAATGCAGTCCCTATCAATCCAGCTGCTTTATTCACAAGATGATCTTAAAATTTGCATAGAATTTCAAGAGGGATCAAAATAGCCAAAATAATTGTGGAAAAGGAAGAACACAGTAGGAGGACTTACCTTCAATTTCAAAACTTACTACAATCTACAATACACAAGATATTGTTTTCCTGTTTTAAAGGTAAACATATAGACCAATGGAACAAAATTGAGAGTCTAGAAATAAACCTGTGTATCTATGGGCCAATTATTTTTCAATGAGAGTGTCAAAATCACTCAACGAAACAAGAATATTCTCTCCAAGAAAGGATGCTGGGGCAATTGGATATCCACATGAAAAGAATAAAGTTGGACCTTTGTCTCACAACATATGTAAAACCTAAGTCAAAATGGATCATCAACCTAAACGTATTTGCGGAAACGATAAGACTCTTAGAAGAAAGCATAGAGGCAAGTTTTTATGACCTTGGATTCATCAGATTATTCTTAGACTTGACACAGTAAGCAAAAGGAAAACTACAGGTGCTCCTCAATTTATGATACGGTTATGTCCCAGTAAGCCCACCATAACTTGAAGATACCCAAGTCAAAATGCATCTAAACAACTAACCTATCAAATAACATAGCTCAGCAGTGGAATACACTGTGGAGTTTCATTTCCACTTATGATCATGTTGCAAACTTGGAGGTGTGGTTCACCGTCACTGTGTGGCATTGCAAGAGAGTATTTGTATTGCATCTTGCTAGCCCAGGGCAAGGTGAAAATCTAAAATTTGAAGCATGGTTTTTCCTGAATTTGTATCACTTTTGCACCATTGTAATGTCAAAAAAAATTGTAAGTTGAATCATCCTAAGTGAAGGACTATGTAGAGAAACTCAGTAAAGTTTAAAACTTCAAAACAGCAAAATTCAAACTACAGCCTCAAGAGAAGGAAAAAAGGACAGACATAATGGGAAAATATTTGAAAATAATATATCTGACAAGGAACTTTTATTTAAGATAAAGAACTCTTACAACTTACTAACACAAATACTAATAATCCAGTTTAAAAATAAACAAAATACCTAAGTCAACATTCCCAAGGAAATAATACACATTAAGTAAGAATATGAGAATATGAGTGACCATCAGTCATTAGGGAAATGCATATAAAATCAGAATGATATAGCACTTCACATCCACTAGGATGGCCAGGCTCAAGAAGTCAGGTAATAGCAAGTATTGGAGAAGATGTGAAGAGATTGAAACTCTCATCAATTCCAACAAAGAATGTAAAATGATGCAACCACTGTAGAAAACAGCCCAGCCTTTCCTCAAAGGATTAAACAGTTACCATAAGGCCCAGTAATTCCATTCTTAGGTATAAACCTAAAAGAAATGAAAACAGTATTCAAAGAAAAACTCATGCATGAACATTCATAGCAGACCTACTCACAATAGGCTAACTGAAAAAAAATCTAAATGTCCATTGATGGATGAATACATAAACGAAATGTGGTCTATTTGTACAATGGAATATTATTCGGCCATAAAAATTAATGAAGTATAGTTGCTCCTCAGTATCCTAAAGAGATTAGTTTCAGGATCCCCTTTAGATAACAAAACCAGTGATCCTCAAGTCCCTTATATAAAAAAGATGTGATATTTGTGCATAACTATACATATTCTCTCTATAGATAAATCATCTCTAGATTATTTATAGTATCTACAACAATCTAAATGCCACGTAAATACTTGGTTATGCTGCATTTTGTGGGATGTCATGGTTTGTGTCTAGATGTCCCCTCAAAGCCTCATGCAGTCGCCAGGCTGGCTGCTAGAGTGTGTGATTGATCCATGGTCCAATGCTGGGATTATGGGTGTGAGTGCTACACCGTCCCGGGGCGGGCAGCCTGCACACCATATAAGGGAGGGAAAGAGGCCTGCTCTTGTCTTTCCTCCCTTTTGCTCTTGCTGCTTTTGCTGCTTTCTGCCACCATGGACTGCTGCCCTCTGCCATGTGCCACTCTGCTTGGAGCCAGCTGAGTATGGACCGAAACTTCCACAGACTGTGAGCTAAATAAGCCTTTCCTTCACTGATTTGGGGTGTCGGGTATTTTGTCCCAGCAGTGAGAGAGAAGTAACTAAGACAGGGCAATAATGAGAAGAAGGCGATTTTTTTCAATTGTTTTCTTATACTGCAGGTACAGAGGGTCAACTCTCTATCATCTATACCTCCGCATATAAACCTTGGAAACATCATGAGAACCTAAGGTATCAGTCACAAAACTCACATATTGATAATGACATTAATAGGAAATGTCTGGGATAAGGGAACCTATAGATACAGAGCATACATTAGTGACTGCCGGAGGCCGGAGAGACGCGGCACAGAAGGGCGATGGATGAATGGCTGCTTCTTTTGTTTTGCTTTTACATTCTTAGACCTTATTCTGCCCCAGTCATCCCTATCTTCTTCCTCACACTTTAATCCTGCGGATTCGTTGCCACTGTACACATAAGAAAGAAGAATGTCTCTTAGATACTGAGACGGAAAAACATTGAAAGAGGAGAAGTGAAGAGGCGGGAACACTGAGGTCGGAGTGATGCTGAAAAGTAGGGTGGCAAACCCGGGTCTCAGCCACAGCCCATTTTCACACGAGGAGAGAGATGGGAACTGGCGAGAGTCTGCGTGTAGGGGAGGGGGCTATGTAGAGGGAAATATGTCTGCTAACAGGTACATGAGTTGAGGGGAAAAAATGAGATGGAAGCACACCTCCTCACAGCTGGGATAAAGGAAGAGAAATGAGGGTCAGAAGCCACAACAGGGTAGAGGGCTGGGGAAAGGAAGATGGGCCCTGGGATTGTCTCATACACAGCATGCAAAACAGACTTCTTGAGGTAGCATCCACTTTCGATTTCCTTGTCTAACGATATAACTTTCAGGCCTCGGGACCAAGCCCTAGAAGATCATTTTGGAGGCCAGGCAGTGGCAGGATGAGGACTGGAGATGGCTAGAAGTTAGAAACCCTCCAGTCCAAGTGCCCAAATATTGGATTCCACGGTCAGAGATGCAAGGGCGCCTGGCTGGGGTCTTAAATAGATCGTATGCTGCAGAGAGAAACGAGCCATGATGATGGAGTCAAATTCTGCCGCATGATAAATGACTTAACCTTGCTCAACTTGCTGCCAATAAGGTAGTCGTGTCCAGGGCCCCAGAATACTTCTCGAAAGGTATGGCTTCTTGCTTTCTCCTCGATCTGGGCAAGGCTTGCATCTTTCTCCGCAGGTGGACAGGATAGTTGAAGAACAGTCATTGCATGCATATCTGCCGTGCTTTCTATGTTTCTATGCACACACTGATCAGGGATACCTCTTTCATTTCTTTCCCAGAGGCTGTATTTGTTGGTGATGCGGTTGAGAATGGCTCTGGTCTGCAACAGCTTCCTCCCATCCATCTTCACCATGGCCACTTACTCACAACATCAAATCCTCATCTCTACTCCAGCTGAGGCCAAAAGCCACTGGATGGACTCCATTCGTGCCCTGTGAAGTAAAGTAGGGAAGAACAGGCTTCTCCACCATGACAGCAGTGTCTCGGTTTCTCATGTTACAGACTGCTCCTTCTTAGTTCCTTAGGTTTCTTTCTGAGGTCACAAAAATGCTCTAAAATTAACCAGGGTGTTTGTTGCATGTATCTGTGACTATACTAAAAGCCACTGAGCTGTTCAGTTTAAGTGGGTAAATTGTGTAGTATGTGACCTTATAGGTCTATAAATCTGTTTTAAAAAAGGTAAGGCAATAATAAAAGATTAAACATTAAAGATACTGTACAAAGAATAGAAAGAGACGATTCCCAGAAGAGGAAATGCAAATGGTCAGTGCAGAAGACATGGTGTTGACCTCGGCATTATGTGAAGTCAAGCAATACCTTTTTTTTAACTACATCAGATTGGCAAGAATTTTAAAAATGGTAAAACACAGGGTGTGGGAAATAATGCAGAGAAATGGTCTTTTCTTGCATTTTTGGTCAGAATTTAAGTTGATAATTATTTTTAGAAAGTATAATGCTCACGTACACTAAATCTGAAATACTCCTACTGTTTGACTTGGATGTTTTTACGATGCTAGCATGTAGAAATAAAGTGTGAGTAGTTGTACTTAATCTTTCTTTAAGCATGACAAAAGAAAAATGGGTTGGAAATCGTTATCTATAATGTTTTTCTAACTGTAAAAGGCAAGTTTCAGAATAAGGGTACAGTTTGATCGAACATTTAAAAAAAACAAACATGTTTATGTGATTATGGAAAAACTGGAGAAATATATAATTATGGACTTTTGTTTACATTTTTTATTGTCTCGCTCCTTTCAATGAAAAGAAATGACATCTTTACTTTGAACAAGTAAAGTTTAAATTAAGAAGAAAGACTATGAATTAATTACAAAGGGAGGGGACCGCGCTGTTCTTTGGTCCGTTTTTGTGTGCGCTCCTTTTCTGAACAGTTCGGCGGCCCACAGCGTCGCGTCTATGGGGGGAATTACAGTAACCCGCTCGCCGTGATGAGTCAGAGTGCGTGGTGCTGACGCTGCTGCCATTTCATCACCTTTTCGAGCGCAGCATCCATCCCTCTGCTCTCCCTGAGCCCGGGCCTACCTCGCTTTGGGCTGCCGGGCCAGCGATGCGCTCCCGGCTGAGCTAAATCGGAACCAAACCGCCCTGTCCGAGGCCTTGGCGGGGCGCCCGGTCCCGCCGCCCCCGTCCTGGGCCTAGGAGACCTGCCAAGCCGCGGCCATGGAGGCCATCTGGCTGTACCAGTTCCGGCTCATTGTCATTGGGGATTCCACGGTGGGCAAGTCCTGCCTCATCCGCCGCTTCACTGAAGGCCGCTTTGCCCAGGTTTCAGACCCCACCGTGGGGGTGGATTTTTTCTCCCGCTTGGTGGAGATCGAGCCAGGAAAACGCATCAAGCTTCAGATCTGGGATACTGCAGGCCAAGAGAGGTTCAGGTGGGAGCGCAGCCCGGGCCCGCGAGCAGTGGGAGGGTCTTCGGAGCTTGCGCAGCCTCTGGGGAGAGAGGACTTTCTGGTTCTAGTCGCGGTGCAAGGGTCTGGAGGGGTTCTGCTCAAGCCCACCTTGGGCTGGCTGGGAGTTCAGTGCAGAAGAGCCCTGGCAGGAAAGGCTGGTCAATAACACATCTTGCTTGCACCATAACTCCCTCAACCTGCCCCTGATAGCTAATAAACTAGCTTGACTTAATCACTAGAACTCATCAATCTCAGGCCTTATGTTCCATACTTTCAAAAATGGTCCCAGGTCATCCTGACACCTACAGATACTATAGATAAGTTACATGTATATTGTTTTATTTCTATATCTCTATGTGTATATGTATGTGTCTGTGTGTGTAAGTGCACGCGCATGTGTGCACTGATTGATTCTTTCTTGCAGTCACAACCCATTCACTGATTATCTAAAGCCCAAAGTCCGGACTTGTTTCTTGTAAAGTGTGAGGAGACTCATGTAATTAAAACACAGTCCCTTCCCTCTTATAATTTCTGTACTAGCATACTGGGGGGAATAATCAGCAATTATACGAGTGTCTTGTTTTTATTTGTATACTATTCCCTACTGTAACACTTGGCACATAATGGATGATCAATGAATATAGTTAATTTCCTCCTACAACCCTTTGATTTTCCTCTGTAGAATATATTACTTGTAATTATATGTGTGGATACAGATGAGGGAAGTAGAAGATGAGGCCCAAGTAAAGACAGGAAATATCCAGGGGTAGGAAACAGTATGTATAAAGACAGAAGGGAGAGAAAACAGTGTATGCAGAAAACTTTGCAGAGAACACTTTGAACTAAAGTCAGGTAGCACAGCAGGCATCAGATACAAAAGACTCAGTAGTC
The DNA here is from genome assembly GCA_004027595.1 of Dinomys branickii. NCBI lineage: Eukaryota > Metazoa > Chordata > Mammalia > Rodentia > Dinomyidae > Dinomys > Dinomys branickii. The sequence continues at coordinate 43,020 of PVLD010011396.1, forward strand.
CATGTTCATGATCATTTATTTATCTATCGAACACCACTTGAATGTAGAAGTTATTGGTTAGGTAACTGAAGAGAAGAGAAAATCACAAACTTATTTCTAACTTCTCACTTCTAAACACTGGCAAATATTCTTGTACAGATGCACTTTGAATGTGTGACTGCATTTGTCATAGTGAAGAAAGGTATCTTGTATGTGTTTGTTGGAATTTCCATATGAACAGTCTGTTCATATTCACTGCTCCTTATTTACTGAGCAGTATGGATTTGTAAGACTTCTTTACAGATTATTAGCCCTTTCCTGTCATGTATGTTGTAAGATATCTCCCCCGTTTGTCATTTATCTCTGCCTTTTTTTTTTAGCTGAGGGAAGATATTAAGTCTTGTGTAGTTTTATGTTGTCCTTAGAAAGGGCTTTGCAACTAGCATTGTTAACTACTCACAAACCACTCATACAATAACACAGTTCTAGAGTTTTGACATGCTTTTACAGCTTACTTACTGATTTCTTGAATCAAGCTTTAACAAATCAGAACTCTTGTTTATGTCTAATTTTCTAGTATACATACCATTATTCAAGAATCTTTGGTCACAAGGGAATTAGAAATGTTTTCATTCTCTGCAGCTAATTTGCCTAGTTCTGGAGACTTGAATTTTTGTTTTGTTAACTCTTTTATAATGTTTACTCTTACCATAATCTAGATATGATTATATCAATCAGTATAGACTGGATTGTAATTCCCCAGACAATTTTTATTCCTTTAGCATGGGGCATTTTCCCTAAGCTTTAAGTTATTGAGTCCTTCATTGTTTATTTTCTTCATCCAAAAATATAAAACCAAAAAATATGCATACACCAACAATCACAGTAATCTAAAACAAGTGCTTGTAGAAAGTTGTACACCCTCTAAGAAGCTCATGTACTATAAAAAAGGACCATAATATATTTTATAATGAGGCTCATTAAATGAAGAAGTTAAAATATGTGAATGAGATTTCTTCTTTTTAAGAAGTACAGCAAAGCCGGGTGTGGTGGCTCACACCTGTAATTCCAGCACTCAGGAGGCTGAGGCACGAGGATCACATGAGTTCAAGGCCACCCTGGACTACATAGTGAGTTCAAGGCCAGCCTGGGATACATAGTAAGACCCTGTCTCAAAAAACAAAAAACAGAAGTACAGCAAATGTATCATAAGGTTTAGACATTCCATTTACATTGTAATTCTCTAATTATAATGATTTCAACAAACTCATTTAAGGGGAAGTCTTGACTAGGTTGTTTTTCTCAGCTAGTCCTGACTCAGCCTCTCTGAAATTTGTCAACAAGTAGTGCAGAGGCATTTTGCTCCTGAACCCTTCACCATTCCTTTTTTCCCATTCCCATTCCCCAATGGCCTGGAGAATAAAAAACAAAATTATGTTTCTCCTCACAGTAGAGATTGAGGACCCCGTTAGATGATAATAATTATCATTCCATAATTATTCCTTTATTGCTGGAATAATGGAAAGACAGAAAGAGACATAAATAAGAAAAATGGAGTATAAAACACCAGATAGCTATAGTTATAATTTAACTCTCATAAATTCATTTTTATACTTAAAAAGTCCTGTTTCAATTACTAGCATTTGTAATGAACTCTCCATGACATGGAACACTTTAGTACTCATTTCATTTTACCTAACAGAAACACTGTGATGTAGGGATCTTATTGTGTAGAAGGAGAAGTCTTAGTTATTCAGATTTGGGAATAGGAAAATTAGTTGTGATTCCACTGGAAGGCAGGAAATAGAATTCAGTTATCTCCCAAGGTCATTTTCCAATGTTTAATCAAAGGAAAATGCCTTGACATTCCATGAGCATTGATTTCTAGAAAATGCCATCTCAAAATTTTACCCAACTGAAAACTCACATATCATTGAAGAATGGCATTTGTACTCTCTTGTTAAAAAAAAAAAAGAAAGTGACTTTACTAAAGGACGATGTCATTAACGAGGAACACTAGGATACACTGAGCTCATTGGAGTGAAGGAGTTTGAGCACAACCTTTATTCTTTACTTCTTTCTTGTGTTTTAGATCCATCACTCGCGCCTACTACAGGAACTCAGTAGGTGGTCTTCTCTTATTTGACATTACCAACCGCAGGTCCTTCCAGAATGTCCATGAGTGGTTAGAAGAGACCAAAGTACACGTTCAGCCCTACCAAATTGTATTTGTTCTGGTGGGTCACAAGTGTGACCTGGATACACAGAGGCAAGTGACTCGCCACGAGGCCGAGAAACTGGCTGCTGCGTACGGCATGAAGTACATTGAGACGTCAGCCCGAGATGCCATTAATGTGGAGAAAGCCTTCACAGACCTGACCAGAGACATATATGAGCTGGTTAAAAGGGGGGAGATTACAATTCAGGAGGGTTGGGAAGGGGTGAAGAGTGGATTTGTACCAAATGTGGTTCACTCTTCAGAAGAGGTTGTCAAATCAGAGAGGAGATGTTTGTGCTAGTCAACCCTTTTATTTCCAAAACATGCTCTCCCACATGAACTTAAAAGTGATCAAAACAAATAGAATCCTTATGTGACTGAAGAGAACTCAACCTTTGGATACCAAGTGAGCCTCCTTTGGGGCTGGGGGGCTTTTACAGGCTTATGTGTGGGTGGATGGGGAAGCCTGGGTGCTTTGGCTGAGGGATGGAATTGCTGACATGGGCTGGGCCATACACTGTTTTGTGGCACCTGTTTGGCAGTGGCTGTTCCATGTGCCCTTTGCGGACATGTTAAGGGCCTGGGGTTTGAGAAGCTAGGTCCCAGGAAAATATACCTACAGACAGGACAATTATTCCTTGGTATTTGAGCTTATTCATAAGTCATGACCATAAATATGTAAAGGGAAATAGCATATTGGGAACAATTAACATAACTAACAAAGAGTATGAGATCTACTTATTCAATGAGAGTATCTTATGCCAAATGTGTGTGTTAGGTTTGATTTAAAAATACCAATTTGCTTCTAACAGCTCACCTGTAAAATGAGGGGCATGGACCAACAATTTGGTAAGGCCTTTTCAAGGCTTGGTGTTCTAGTAAAAAGATGTGAATAGGAAAAGGGAGGTAAGTTATGCACTATTATTATGACATTTTAGAAAATACATACCCTGTGGTAGAGTGACCATCTGTGTCAAATTAATTATCCCATGTAAATTACCACATAAATAGCACAGAGAAACACTGAAAACCAAACACCTGACCACACCTAGGATTTCACTGTTTTGGCAGTTGCAAACTCAAACTTGGCAACCTGCCCGCTTCTTCAGGCACCTGAAACAAGCAACATAGGAACTGCCTCTGAAAGGAGCCCTGAAGTTGGTCCCAGGTTGTGGGTTACTATTAAACTGAAAGGAGCCCTGAGGCAAATTCTTTCATCAAACCTGTATGGAGTACTTGCTCAGCAGGAGGCACTGTTAACCCTTACAGACATGCTGCAGTCACTCTACTTATATGATCATTACAGCAGGGCTGTGAGGTTTTTTTCCCCCACATTTTACAGAATAGCAAACTTAGTGCAAGGACACTCACTTGTTCAAGGTCAAGAACTCTTGATCCCTAGTTTCTCTTACTGGATCATTATTCTGTCAGATGAATAAACACTTATTAATTTGTTTACTTTGGAAGACATATGACTATAAATAAATGTTCTAGGTTAGGATATGTTTTCTCTATTGATTACAATTCAGCTATAATCTTGAGGGAACCTGGGCATGAATCAAAGGCAAAGCCCATTCAGGTATTTTTGGCCAGAGGGCTTTAAACAAATGAATAATTGCACATCAGAAACACGTTAGAATTATGTGAGCTATAAGTGTTCTTATCACTGAAATACAATAGACATTTTACTGAAAGGAACCAAATACAACAATGGGGCCTGGGATGGGTAGAAAATTCTCGTCCCTCAATGATCTTGGTCACCTGTCTGCTATATACCTACACTGGTTTCCTATCTACTCTAGAGAGTCAGCTCTAATTCTCAGGAGAACACACAGCTAACTGCATCAGCAAATTGGAATGGCTTGAAGGTTCCATTATCTTGAAGAGAGGCGATGCTTTAAATTACTTTTGGGATTATAGCCAGGTCAGCTAGGCAAAAGCCATACTTTTCACAGTGAGAGAACTACTCTGATGAGGGTCACATTTCTCATATCCATTGTGGTAGGAAAGCCTAAGAATGGCAAATTGCTTTTTGACATACCATGTTGAACTTCAGTATGAATGTGACTGAATCTGAAAGTTTGGAAATTTGCTTCAGCCAGAATAACGAAGCCAAACAATGAAAATTCTGAAAGACCATTCTGCCATCTGTGCCCCAACTTGGATGCGCACCATGGACCAATTCACAGCATCAACTACAAGTGAACTGATCATTTTCTCTATATTCATTTCACATGACCTGGCTTGGGTGGCGTCCTTAAATTGTTAGCTTCCTGGTTGTAGAGGCAAATAAAAGTTGGTTCATTGGATCAACATAAAATGTCAACTACTATAAATAATTATATTTAGAAGATACTGAAAGCAAGATTATCCAGTGGATAAATGAGAGTTGACTGGATACTTGTTAGTTCAAAAAAAAGGACAGAAACAAAATTTCTCTACCATTTTCTTGACTGAAATACATTACATGTATACTTGCCCATTTCTGACACTTAAAAAGCAGGTTTTAAATTCTCAGCATAGATCCCTGCAGAGGTGGCTGAAATTGCTTAAATAAGTTCTAGAAACTTTTTAAAAATTTAGTAGAATTCAGCACTGTTGTCACTGCAGCAAGTGGGTTTTAGAAAATAAGTGTGAAAAAATCAGGTGTTATTATAATACTAAGGATAAAGCTTTAGAAGCTATTTTACTACATAGGTAAAGAAAAGATTAACTTGTAACAAAGAACACAACTGCATGTTGGATTAGATTGTCTTATATTCCAGAATAAAATGTATTGTATACTTTTCCTCACTTTGTTGTGCACTGTAATGAAATGTGAAAAAATCTTTATTTAGCTGTATGTGAATGAAAATATGCCTGTATTTAGTAAAATGGTTGATTATGTGATTGTGAGATTCCAAGTGTGTGTTGTAGCTATTTCCAGAATTCACTTCAGTGTAGCAACCATTATCAAGGATATCAATAAGATATGATATATACTTTGCACAACAGTATTCAACAGTAGGGCAAAGCCAGAAAGAAACGTAATTTTTGAAAGCTATATGACCATCATGTCAAAAGACACAGAAACATCACTACTTCTTGGTCAGCACATATCACTGTAGGAAACGTTGGTTCTGTCAAGCCTAAATCTTCATCATTGCAATTTCTAATCAAAGACCTTAATTCTCTTACCACATAATTGATCATACCTATTGACTTCCTGGAAAGTCTTTTTCTCCAGGCTAAATTGCCTGAGTCCTACTATGGTGTGCTTTTCATGTCAGTATCATTTGGAGTGGGAAGGCTCATATTGGAACACAATCATGTAGCACAGTTCCCAGATGGATAGTGCACATGCAAGGGAGGATACAGAAGGGAAAGCCATTTGATACTGAGTCTGGGCATAGGTAAGTTCTGCATAGTTTATTCACTTTTATAACCATGAACGAATGAAGGGAAGAACGAAGAAAGGAAAAACGTACAGTGTCACAGCATTTGATATACTTTATCACTTCTTAAAATGCCCCCTAGGGCTTGATCATCTTTTCTTCATTTATATTAATTTCTTTGGTGACATCATGGCTTTAAATACCATGTATAAGCCAGTAAATCCTGAATTTATAAATCCAGCTTTTCTCTTCCATGGACTGCTGGCCCTTATAACTGCCTACCTGACATCTCCATTTGAATGTTTATTAGGTGTTACAAATTTAACATGTCAAAAATCAGGTTCTTCATCTTCCTCCCCACTCTCAATATTCCATAGGCTTCCTCTTTTCAGTAAATGATAATTTTGTCTTTCTATACATTCTTGCCCAAAACCTTGGAGTCCTTCATCCTTGAATCCTTTCTTTCATCTAACGAAATCACTCTACATCTGATCTGGAAATTACACTAGCTTTTTCCTTAAAAGTCTAACCAGAATCTGACACTTAACATTTTCACTGCTCACTGGTGTCAGCACTCTCACTTGTTACCTGACTTATTGTGATAACTGTTCCCCCTGCAACTTCTCCTACCCTCACTGTTTCCTTCCTTAATCTGTTGCCCACACAGCAGCCAGAGGGGACCTGGTAAAACGGTAGTTATAACCAAGCATCGACTCGTAATTGTCCATGGTAGTCCATCTCACTGTTTAAAATACAGAGTCCTTCCAATGACCTGTAAGAGAACCCTTAAAAATGAATTCTATTTCTACTCTGTCGCTCTTGTAGCTTTGCTTCTTACTGCTGACCCCTTGTTTTACTCCAGTCAGTTTCTTATTCTTCAGACACACCAAGTACGTTCTCTGCTCAGAGCCTTTGTACTTGCTCTCCCATCCACCTATAATTCTTTCACCTGAGATACCTGCATAGATTGCCCCCTTCACATCCACCAAGTCCAGCTCCCACATTCTAGGGAAGATGTAGCTCTAGAAGCCATTGCTGACAGCCCAATGTCTTACTTCAGTATTCCCTGGGGAACAACAAAGTTTAGGGTGTAAAGCAAAAGGAAACTTAGAAGGAGATAATGGAAACCCCGGACAGTACATTTTCAGAGGAAGAAGAGGACAAAAGTATTGCAGTGCGGCCACTGGTTCAGGATGATAAGAACTGAAATGTACCTGTAGACCTTCAGAGAGCAGGAAGTCATTTGCTAGCATGTTGCTGGTAGTATCATTTCCGCCTTCACCAAGCCTCTAGGAAATCGGGTCAGTTCTGTCAAAGGAGCAACTTTTGTTCTTTGGCTATCCCATCCTCTCCACTATGCTCGTACCCATTCCCATAGCTTCAGTTACTGTCTGTACATTGCTAACTCTCAAGTAAAGGACTTCAGTCCACTCCTCTTTGTTTTATATTACTACAGCCAACTAACATATTACACACAGCCACAAATTCCTCAAACTTAAAATATCCAATACTAAAATCAATATTCATAAAGATATTCTCTACCCACCCTCATTTCTCGTCTCTTTTCCTCTCTTCCACCATCTATACCCTTGCCCAACATAGAAACCTAATAGTGACCTTTAATTCCTCACTTCTCTTCACCTCTCATATCTAATTCATCAAGAACTGTCAATCTATCTTTAAAATTTATCTGTCCACCGTTTTCCCCCATTTCCATCGCTATCATCTTTTTTTTTAAATTTTATTTTAAAGACAAAAGAATGGAGACATATGAACCAGAAAAGCCATAAACAATACAGAAAATACAAAGTTATACAGAATATAGTAGGGAATTAGCACTGGATGTTGTATTACATAGTTATCTTCACATTAGTTAACAGAAAAACATGAAAGGAAATACCAAATTACAGAGAAGATAGTAGGGAATTTGCACCGGATGCTGTATAATATAAAGTTCTCTTCACGTCTGCTAGTACAAAAACGACTGAGGAAATACAGAATTATAGAGAACATAGGAGGGAATTAGCTCTGGATGCTGTCCTACATGATGTTACCTTCATCTTTGTTACTCAGGTTACACAGACGACGGCCCTTTTGATCAGTTCGTTTTTTCTCCTCCCTCATCTCCGTTGCCCTTCCACTCAATCAGTCATCTTCCCTGTGATAATAACTGTACTCCTGGGTTTATCTATATCCTTGGACTCTCGCCTTGGGAAGAGATATAGCTGCCTGTCATTGCTATCATCTTTGATAGCTATTTGTCAACTCTTACCCAGGCTGCTTTGATATATCATTAATTCATCTCATTTCTCTTGTTTATACACTCAAGATATATTCCCAACATAACAGCCAGAGTGATCTTTTCACAATATGCTGTACCAAGTCATTGCCTTGCTTGAAATCCACTGATGGTTTCTCACCACATTTAGAACAAAAGCCAGATAAAGCTCACATTTCTTAACATGGCTATAAGGCCCTGCATGATCTGGCCTCTCCTATGAGTTCATCTGGTTCACCAGTATTTATCCAAGCTATAGCATGGATATATGCTTGAATAACCAATAATTTAAGATTTTCTTGTCGTACTTAAACCCACCACCCTTGGCTCTTCACCTCAGTAAAATCTGCACATGGCTCTGTCCTGAAGTACTACTAAATTTTATGCAGCCTCTGAAACTCTCTAATTATAAGCACCAGTTGTCCACTGTCTCCCATGAACCATGATTTAAATTTCTCTACAACCTTCAGACAATCAACTATTGCCCACTGCCAGTCTATCAATGTACGCTTCACTTTGTTATCCTCCTCCTTTTTCTCCTGGCTCTTGTCACCAACAGTATTCCCCCATCAGTTCCTAAAGAAAATGATTATTTAAAGTTTGATCTGTTTCTTTCTAGATTTTTAAATTTCATTTTTCAAAGTTACTTTACAAAGAAAAGGTATGTATTTTGGAGTAAGGCAGACACACTTTCAAATTCTGACTCTACTAGTAACTGTATGTGATTTAATATTGCTCAGTCCCAGTTTATCCACACACATAACTTGGTAAAAATAGTATTTAACTCAAAGTTGTTGAGAATTAACTAATATAATCCATATAAAGGTATTTGTTAAACATCACATAATACTCAGAAAATGTTAGGTATTATGATATGTTTGCACCTAAATGAACATTTGCATAAATGTAATCATGTAACCCATATTGTTATTAGTTTTTTCACATACAGTATATTTTCTGTAAATACATGAGGTTAGGGGCTATGTCCGTCTTTGCTAATTACTGTATAACTACCGTCAGTCAGTACTTGTACATATTTGTGGAATGTGATCAGGAGAGTTAGTTAATACTAAAGGTAGCAGAGATTGAAGAAAAATGGGTTCTTGATAATATCATTTAGTCACAGGTTTAACTATACTGGAACCACCTTCCTTATATTAACAATCTTTGTAACGTGAGAATAAATCCCCTCTCAGTTTTTATGCTGCTTTTCTAAGTCTCCTAATTGATACAATAACATTTCACTGTATGAGCATGTAATTGAATCAGTCCTCATTAGATTATAATTATTTGCTGTTATAAATTGCTTTATCAATTCTATAATGCATACATATTTATGTATTTGACCAATTATGTCAAGACAAAATTCTAGAATTTATGAATCAAAAATACATTTCAGATTGCTCTTCAGAAACAATTTACTAAATGTCCATGGATAGTGTATAGTATTTACACTAGGCAATAGTCTCAAATTTTTAAATCCTTGAAACAGTGGACAAGTGAATAATAGATCAGTATTTTTAAAAGTATACATCTTTTTCTTTTGCTTGCAGCCAAAAGTAGTCCTAAAAGGGTGTTTGACTTTTTTCTTAGTGAGTTTTCCCTATACATAAGGAAATTAGTTCTTCTTCCATCACATACAACTTTTTTCAAGTTTTTCTGACATTTTAAACTTTCTGCTGTTTGGAAATGTAGAAGTATCTAATATCTAGTGATCAAACCTATTGTCAATAAGAAATCAGAAAATCTTTAAATGGTTGGAGGCCATAGTATGAGAAAGACTTAATTTTTATTGCATAAGATTTTCTACCTTTTGATTTTTGTACCATGTATCCTATGCTGTCTTGCTTATATGGTATATTGTCTTCATGTTTTGTGGCAATAGTGTCAGGTGTAAATAGGCTTTCTCTGCCCCAAACCTAGAAAACCATTTTTCTATAATTGCCTATAATGGATTTGGGATCCCCTAAGAATTATGGGGGATGTGGAAATGAGGACAACTATTTCTCCCAAGTGTACAGCTATTTGTCTATGCACCATCTGTAAAACACTCCTTTAATAATTGGGAATTCTACCCTTTTGAAATATAAAATTATCATATATGTCCAAATTGTTCAAATTCACTAGTCTTTCTATTCCTGTCCTAATACTACATTCTTTTAGTTACACTCAACAGTATGATTTTATCTTTTCTCTCTTTAAATTGTCTTTATTATTCTCATGCAGTGTATTAGAATGTGAGAATAAACGTGTCAAATTTCTCCTGAGGTAGGGTTGGATTTTGACGGAAATTGCATTAGTTTGTTGACATTGATATGTGGCAGGAAAAAGCATCTTTACAACTATTATCTAAGAATATGTCATTTTCTTATTTAATCTTTTATGTCCATCAGTAACTTTTTAAATTTTTCTTAGTTTAGCCATTTCTTATTTATTCCTATGTTATAACTTATGATATTTGAATGGGTTCTTTTTCTAACTGCATGTTATAACTTCTCATTGTTAGTATGTACAGGAATATTTAATTTGTTTATATCTTATAAACAGACATCTTACTGAATTTCATTACTTCATTTTTCAACTGATCTCTTTTGCTTTCCATGTAGATATCATAATCTACAAATAATATTCTTCTTCTAATATTTATACTTCACCTTTTCTTGATTTACACTGATTACAACTTACACTGTGAATAATAGCAGTGATGGAGGGTACTTTTTCCTCCCTGCTTTCCCGCATTTCAATCTTGTTATTTTTATTAGGCTATACAATTTTTCACTACATCACTACTTACCAAGTGCTTTTAGAAAGTATGTATTTGAGCCGGGCGTGGTGGTGCACGCCTGTAATCCTAGCACTCGGGAGGCTGAGGCAGGAGAATTGTTGCATGTTCGAGGCCAGCCTCAGCTACAAAGTGAGCTCGAGGCCAGCCTGAACTGTGTAGTGAGACCCTGTCTCAAAAAGACAAAAAATAAATTTAAAAAAAGGAAGTATATATTTGAGTTTTCTCAGTATCTTTCTTGTATCCCTTAAGAAAATCAAGTTACTTTCTTCCCTTTAATCTATTAATGCAATTAATTATACTAGGAAATATGTTTATGTTTAACCATACTTTACCACATTCTTAGAATAAATGTCTTTGTTCATGGCATATTTTTAAAATACTGCTTGGCCTGATTTACTAATACTTTATTTATAATCTTTGCACTTACATTCATTTTTGAGACTGGTTCAAAACTGTATTTTCAGAAATGTATTCCATGGGGATTAAGAGGAATCTAGGGTTGAGAGGCATCTACAAATAAATTTGGAAACAAAATTGTGGATTAAGCAAGACAAAATAATATTCTGTAGGACTACATTGTTATATATGGGAGCTTTCCATTGGGAGGCAATTTACACAGCATCTCCTCAATTTATGTATCAGAATAACCCAGTGATAAACACATTGGAAATTATTGATGGTTTGACATCATGGTTATGCTGGCCAGATATGATCATGAAATGACTAGCCACATACAATTATGGATAACATGGAGATGGTCTATTTCTTGAAGGTTTGATAGAATTCACGCAGAGCTTCGGGATTCAGTACTCCTTTCTTCCCTTTTGTTCTCTCTTTCATGAAAAAGGGTATAGATCTTCAACAATCCTTTGAATTCATTGCACGTTTGTGGGTAGATTCTGTTCTCAACTATACAATATTGACTTGTTCACATTATGTCCACTGCCCTTCTCTAGAGGGTTATATTTCATTTCCATGGGTTGGCCAAGTGACTGAAAATGTTCCAGTTAGAGGCTTTTCTATCACCTTATATAGAAGCCAGATTTAGGAGTAAAGTCAACATAGAATATAGTCACTCTTAACCTGCAGTTGACATGTGGCCAGTAGGATTGGCAGTGAATACCAAACCATCATGTAGCCTACATTAATCGACACATAAATCCACGAGTAAATTCTGGTAACATATTGTCCTTGAAAACTACCTATTTCTTGTAGATTTTCAAATGCATTGGCATATAGTTGCAGTTGGTGTAATTTTAAGGTCTCTATCAGTGGTTAGAAACCTTTCATTTTTCATGTTGTTTTTCTGTTATTCACATTTGTTATAGGTTTGCCTATTTCTCTCAGTATTTTCAAAATATAAACTTTCTTTTATCAATTTTCTGCATTCTATTTTATTGTGCTAGCTGCATTAAGTATGCATTTTGTCCTTTTTGTGTGAATATTTCTCTGGTTTTTCATATGCCAAGTACATTTTTATTGTACTTTAAAATTTTATATATAATATAGTCACATTATGAAATTATGGGTCTTATTTAAATACACTGGAGAATCTTGGTCGTTTGGTTCAGTAGGCAATCAGCCCGGGCAGTTCCAGTCACACATTAGAACCTGACTTCTTTGAGCTATGGCTCTAATTCATCTTTGAAAGCTTATCTGTGCTCATGCACCACCCAGTGGCCAGTTTTGGAACTGGGCAGTGTTCTATCCTTTTATTCAGTTCTCAGTCTAGGTCTGGGGGTATAGCTCAGTCTAGAAATACATCCAAAGCATGTAGAGTTGAGTGGAACATGGGAGTTCGTAATCAAAGCTATAGGGTGGATTTCCATAGTTCCTCCTGCTACACGTACTTTCCATTTCCCTAGGGCTTTTCTTTTGGGTACCCCAGGAGAAAATCTGGGACTTTAATTACCCTGTTGTGCTACATACACATCATCAGGGGCCATGTGATTGGAAGACTTGAAGGAAAAAAATGGCAACCTCAAAGCAGGCTCAGTGGTACCTCACATTCTGTTCCTTTCTGATGGCCTACTAGTACTTTCTTTTCAGCATCCTCAAACAGCTATCTTCAAATAGCTCTTCCATGTATTCTGCCTAGGCGTTATAGCTGTACTCTGTGGAGCAGATAGGGTCAAGTTTTCATCAACTTAGTTTTAACAAAGATGTCAACATAATTTAATGAGTAAAGGAGGATATTTTTAACAAATGGTGCTGAAAGGATTGGATATGCATATGCAAATAAATGAACCTCAACTTTTAAAAATACTCTTATTATTGTTTGTGATTTATATAATAAATATATTCATCATGGGATATTAGCAAATACATGTGGAATCTTGATCTTTTTACTCCCTCTTCCCTTCCCCAACTTTAACCTCACACCATAAAATTCTAGTAAAAATAAAACAGAATTAAATGTGAGAGGTAGAACTAAAACTTCTAGAAGAAAACAAAAAGAAATTTAGAGAGGACAAAAACCCAAGACAGTTTTTAAAACTCTTAAATACAACTTTACCCAAGATTAAAAACCTTTTAGTTTTTCCAAATGACTAAAGTCAAGCCATGGACCTAGAGAAACCTTATTTGCAATATTTGATGAAGTACTTGTATCTATAATATATAAATAACTCTCAAAATCAATAATATGAAGATAACCTAATCACTGCATGTGATGTGTATCAACTGGAAGACATGTTTTTCACTAAAAATGTAAATTCTCTTTCACAGCTTGGGGCTTTAGAATTACATAGCCACAAAACAAATGTGTGGGAATCAACCTTAGGAGGTGAAAGACTACAATAAAAGTTTTAGAACTCTGAAGAAAGAAACTGGAGAAGACACAAGAAGATGGGAAGAACCTATTTGTGGATCAGCAGAATTAATATTATCAAAATGGGCGTATTACTAAAAAGGACCTATAGATTCAATGTAATTCCCATCAAAAGTCCAATGATATTCTTCACAACCCTAGAAAAAACAATCCTAAAATTCATATAGAAACACAAAGACCTAGGATAGTCAAAGCAATCTTCAGCAAAAAAGAGCAAGGCTGAAGGCGTCAGAGCACCCAATTTCAGATTTTACTACAAAGCCATAGTGTCAAAAATAGCATGGTACTGGCACAAAACTGGACACATACACCAAAAGAACAGAATACAGGGCATAGAAAGAAAGCTATACAAGTACAGCCGTCTGATTCTGGAGCCCAAAGCATACATTATATCTTTAATAAATGATGCTAGGAAAACTGGATATCCACTGTAGAAGACTAAAACTAAATACCTATCCTTTGCCCTGTGTAAAAACCAATTTAAATGGATCTCAGATCTAGGTATAAGACCTAATACTTGGAAACTGATAAAAGAAAGCTTAGGGAAAACACGTGAATTCATAGGTACAGGCAAAGACTTGCTGAATACAGGTCTGCAACAGCTCAAGAAAGAGCAAGAATTGACAACTAAGAATACATCAAAAAGGAAAAAAAATCAAGAGTAAACCCCACTGAATGGGAGAAAATCTTTAACAGCTACTCATCCAACAGAGGGTAATATCCTGAATATATAAGTAACTAAAGAAAAACTATCAACAAAAGAACATTAATCCAATCAATAAATGACGATACACTTCTCAAAATTACAATGACCAATAAGAAAAAACATTCAACACCTTCAGCTATCAGGGAAATGAAAGTCAAAATTACATTTAGACTGAACCTCATCCCAGTCAAATGGCTACCTGAATGAATAAATGAATAAATGCAGTGAATTCATGCATGCACGCACGCATACATGCATACTGGTGAGGATGTGGAACGAAAAGGAACCTTTATATACCATTCACGGGCATGTAAATTAGTATAGTCACTATGGAAATCAGTATAGAGGTTCTTTAAAAAACTAAAACTACCATATGATCCAGCTATAATCCTCTTTGGTGTATAGCTGATGTATATAGCTCTTGAGCTATTGCAGACCTGTATTCAGCAAGTCTTTGCCTGTACCTATGAATTCAAGTGTTTTCCCTATGTCTTCTATCAGTTTCAAGAAATTAAAGTCAGCATAGTATAGAGACACTTGCATACGCATGTTTATTATGGCACTATTTACAACAGCCAAGCAATGGAATCAGTCTAGGTGCCCATCAGTGGATGAAGGAAATGTGGCATATGTACATAATGGAGAACTATCCAGCCATAAAGGACGAAATTTTGTCATTTGTAGAAAAAGGGGTAAAACTAGAGACCATCAAGTGGAATAAGGTAGACACAGAAAGACAAGTATTGTATGACTTTGCTCATATGTGAACACTGAAAGAATAAATGAAGTGAAATTTGAAGAGGAAGTATAGGGAAGAGGAAGGGAACTTGGGGGAGAAAAGAGGAGGGAAAGAGAACAGTAGGCAGGGTAGATACGATTAAAACTATATATGCATGTATGGAAAGGTCAGTGAAATCCATTCATTTGTACAATTAATATTTATAATAAAGACAAGTATATACTAGATGCTACCAAACATAATAATAGCAACAATAATTAAGTAAATAAAAATAGCTATAATATACAATGTAAAAAGATATACATTTCAATATCAAAAACATACCAAAGGTGGGAGCAGGAACAAAAGTTTAGAATTGTTTTATACAGTCAAAGGTAAATTATCACCGTATCATAGACTGTTACAACTACAAGATATTTTCTGGAAGCCTCATGATAACTACAAATCAAAAATCTATAGTGTATACACCTAAGATAAAAAGTAGGGAATCAAACCATATCACTAGAGAAAATTATCTAATCACAAAGGAAGACAACAAGAGGAGTTACAAAACAACCAGAAAACAATTAACAAGATGGTTGTAATAATTTATCACCTACCAGCAATTATACTGACTAGACTGAGGAAGCAGTTTAGTAGTGGAACGCTTGCTTGCTTAGCATGCATGAAGCCCTGGGTTTGATCCACAGTACCACTAAATAAGTAAATCCTTCCATCAGAGATACAATGGCTGAATGGATTTTAAAAGCAGCAGCTCAGGGCTAGAGTGCTTGCCAAGAATGCACAAAGCCTGTGGTTTGATCGCCACCACTGCAATAAAAATATACTGTAATAATACCCAACTGCAACTTACCTATAAGAGACTCACTTAACCTTTAATGACACATATAAATTGAAAGGGAAAGGATAGAAAAGGATATGCCATGCAAATGGAAATCATAATATAACAGATACATAAAACGGATTTTAAGTAAAAAATTATTAAAGACAAAGGAGGTTATTGGTATAACAAAAAAGGGATTATCATCAAGATGTAACAATTACATATATACCCAATACTGAAGGACATAAATATATAAAGCAAATATCAACATATCTGAAGGGACTATAATATAGTAAAAGGAGTGAACTTCAATATCCCACTTTCAACATAGGTCACCCAGGCAATTAAGAAACACTGGACTTCAGTTATGCTTTAAATCAAATGGAAGGCCAGGGGTATAGCTTAGTGATACAGTGCCAGCCTGGCAAGTGCAAGGTCCTGAGTTCAATTCCCAGTCTCCCCCAAAAATAAAATTAAAGGTTTAAAAACATAAACATCCCATCAAACAAGAGACCACATATTCCTCTAAAGCTCTTATGTAGCATCCCCTAGGACAGATCGTTCATTAGGCCACAAAGCAAGTAAACTGAAGCACCCTAAAATCATAAAATATATTTTCTGACCACAGTGGTATGAAATTAGAAATGAGGAAATTCCTAAGATTCACAAGTACATGTAAATCAAACAACCAATAAGTCAAAGGATAAATTTTAAAATATCCTGATAAGCAAAAATATAAATACAATATGCCAAAACTTATAGGACACAGGAAAAATACTTCTAAGAGTTAAGTTTAGCTCTCAGAAACAATGGTACTGCAGTACATACCT
Source organism: Dinomys branickii (assembly GCA_004027595.1). Classification (NCBI taxonomy): domain Eukaryota; kingdom Metazoa; phylum Chordata; class Mammalia; order Rodentia; family Dinomyidae; genus Dinomys; species Dinomys branickii. The sequence continues at coordinate 59,582 of PVLD010011396.1, forward strand.
CTAATCCCAGCACTGTGGGATGGTGATGCAAGAGGGCTGAACATTCGAGCCCAGGCTGGGCAATATAGCCATTTAGTGAGAAACAGCCCCCCAAACGGGGAGTTGGGGATGTAGCTCAACATGAAAGTCCAGGGTGCTTTGAGTCAATCCCAGTAATAACAACAAGAATTTTACAGCAATAAACAGCTACATCAAAAAAGAAGTTAGCATATAACCTAAAATCGTATCTCAAGAAAGTAGAAAAAACAACATACTAGTCTAAGTCAGTAGAAGGAACAAAGATCAGACCAGAAATCAATGGAACACACTAGAAAAACCAACAGAAAACACCACTGTTTTGAAAATAACACAATCAAATATTAAACTAGACAGAACGAATCAGAAACATATTACAATGATATCACAGAAATACAAAGGATGGTAAAAGATAATGTGAACAATTACATATGAACAAACTAGATAACCTAGAAAAACTGGATTAATTCCTAGACACATACAACATACTAACTCATGAGAACTAGAAAACCTGAACAGAGACTGGGTGTCATGGTACAAGCCTGTGGTCCTGGCAACTCAAAAGGCTGAGGCAGAAGGATTGCTTGAGCCCACAAGAATGAGGCAGCCTGAACAAGACTCTAGCTTAAAAAAAAACAGGAGGGGAAAGAAGAAAACCGTGGAAAACCCGAACAGATAAAAAGGGGACTGAACTAGTAATAAAAGAAAAGTACATGCCTATAAATATCAGCACTCCAGAGGTCTAAGGTAGGAGGATGTGAGTTTGAGCCCAACCTGGGCAATTTCTAGAGATCCTATATGAAAATTTAAAAAAAAAAAGAAGGAATGCTCATGTCCTGGTAGCTTTACTGTTGAGTTCTACCAAACATTAAGAATTAACATCAATTCTTCTGAAACTCTTTAAAGCATTGAAGAGAAGGAAACAGTTACCAACTTTTTTACTAGGCCAGTGTAACCCTGGGAACAAAGAACACTATAAAAAAAAAGGAAAACTACAGCTAAATATCCCCAATGAACATAAATCTAATCAATGAAATGTTAGTGGACCAGATGCAATGGATAAAAGATAAATGTTGGTGCTCATCACAACAGAAGCAGGAGTATGACAAAATTCAACATCCTCTCAATAAAAACTCTCAACAAAGGGATGTTCTTCAACACTCCTTACATATTTTAGTCACTAACATCATCAGATATATACTTTGCAAATATATTCTCATTCTATAGGTTGTCCCCTTGCTTTGTTGATTCCTTTGCTATGTAGCTTTTTAGTTTGATGCAATCCTATTTGTTGTTTTTTTTTTTGCTTTTGCTGTCTGTTTTTGGAGTCATACCCAAAATATTACACAAATGCCACTGAGTTTCTGTTTTTAGTATTTCTTAGACTTTCAGGTTATAAACCCTTCTGAGTTGGCTTCGTATATGATGAGATGAAGATGATTTGATTCTTCTATTTGTGTATATAGTTTCCCAGCACCATTTATTGAAGAGTTTCCAATCCTCATTTTGTATTCTTGGCATCTTTGCCAAAAACAAATTGACTTTAAATATATGGATTTATTTCTGTGCTATCTATTCTGTTCACAGTCAATGTGTCTATTTTTGTTTGTACTATGCTGTTTTGACTACAACTTCATAGTGTTTTGAAGTCAGATAGTATGTTGTTTTTGTGAAAAATGTTGAAATTTTAATAAAGATCATATTGAATCTATAGATCATTTGTAGTAGTGTATTTTAATAGTAAATTTCCCAATCCATTACCACAGGTTATCTTTCTACCTATTTTCTCCAATTTCTTTCAGTTTCAAGCATACAGTTCTTTCACCTCTAGTTACATTTTTTGGTTTTTTTTGTACCTATTGTAAATGGGATTGTTTTCAGTTCTTCTCAGGTAATTCATTGTTAGCATACAGAAATGGTACTGATATTTGTATACTGATATTGTAACCTGCAATTTAAAAAAATCTATCAGTTCTACATTTTGGTAGGATTTCTAGGATTTCTATATATAAGGTCATGTCACTTATAAAATTAGCTAATTTCATTCTTTTCTAATTTGGATGCCGTTGACTTCTTTTACTTCACTAACTTCTGTATTCACTATGTTGGATGGAAACATCAAGATTTGAGTATCCTTGTCTTTTTCCTGATGTTAGAGGAAGAATTTTGAGAAAAGATTTAGCTCACAATTTTGGATGTTTAAAGTTCAAATGATGTAATGCAAGCTTGGCAAAGGCCACACCCTACCTGCATCACCTCATGGAACAGACAGCCATGGCCAGAACAAGCAATCACCTCTCAGACCAGAAACTGAGAATGGGGCTACTTCAGTGACAATTTATTGCCTGGTCTAGTCTACATATGAGGCTGAAGTAGCTGAGGACATGAGAATCGAAGACAAGGGATTATTATGCACTGACCTTGACCCCATGTTTCTTAACTTTTGTTTTTACCCTTTAGAATCCACAGCTTTGATTTGGAGGAAATAAACTGATTAAGTATAAGATGGGTTTACTCAGGGAACTAAAAAAGTCTAGAAGTTTCTTACTTGGTCTTTACCTTCACATTAAGTATCTTCATATGTTAGTGCATTTTCTGTTGCAACAAAATATTTGAGGCTGGGTGGTGCTTTATAAAGAAAAGGATTACTTAGCTCATAGTTCTGGAAGCTCAAGAGCATAGTGCCACTTAGATGGCATCACAGCAGGAATGTGTACAAGGAGAAATCACATGGTAAGACAAAAAGCCAGTATCAAGGGTCAGGATTATACTTTTTACCACAAACTCTTCTCACACGAATGGATTGTGGTGCCACAGAAACCACATTAATCCTGTCTGAGGGCCACGCCCCTAATGACCTTACACTAGGCTCAATCTCTTAAAAAGATCCACATCTTTCAACAATGCCACACTGAAAAGCAAGTTGCCAACACATGAACCACTAGGTCCATATTCCAAACATAGTACTTCCAAAAGGAAAAAGACTGTCATACAATCAACTAAAACATAAAATTATTCAAAAACTGTAGTCAAGAAACATCATCTTAGGAAGCTGGGGATGTAGTTTGAGGTCAGATCACTTACCTGGCATGCACAAGGACCTGGGTTCTAGCCTCAGTACCACATACACAAAAAGCACTGTCATCTATAAACAAACTGCTCAAAAATATTGTGCCCATCAGACCCATCATTTGTTTGTTTGCTGTGGCTATAACCACAACCAACCCTGGCAGAGAAAAGTCAGAGGGCCACAAACTAATGTATGCAGAAGTATATTCTTTAATTGAATTTCAGAGTACAATCCACATTTGTTTTTACGTATAATGAAACCCTAGGCAACCTGCTAACACCCTAAGCAAGAAAAGCACTTCTGTGCACATATTCAGGAACCAATTTTTCTAGCTTTGGACATTTTCAATCTTAAACTGGAATCTCCTCACAACTGGTCATGTAAGCAGTTCTGAGTAGAGAAAAAGCATAATATCCAAAAACATATAGTTAATCAGTAGGCCTATCTGTTCTATGACACTGATTACAACTGTAAAACTTCAAAATAAAAAAGTGTGAACATGAAGTGTTGTTTATTGAGTAGTTTTGGCCACAAGCCTAAAAAGCTTACACTCTCTAATCATTTTGCAGTTTTACTAAATTTATGGCATCAGTTAAATTTTGAGTTAAGGAAAAAAGCCTTCAAACACATATTAAGAAACTATGGAGACTACTTTGATCTACTGATGCCTTACTTTCACCTAGCAACAGCAGAAGTGCACCCATATTTTAAAGGTAAAGTATCTAAACTATTAGTACCTTTTCTGCAGAGGCAGTTATTGGCTAAGGTGCCTTTGAAAAAGAACTGAAAAAGCAAGCAGGCCAATGTTAAAAACTGGGCCATATTTATGTGAGATCCAAGAGTTCAGTGGGATGTTCCAATCCCTTCTCTTTGAGGGATGGAACTGACCTTGGCTTAGCTTTCAAGCTGAGTTCCCCTGGAAATCTGAAGGTGGACAACCATCTATGTGACTAGGCAAGGCTGCTTCTGGTAAAATGCTCTGGGTGGTACCCTGCTTCCATGCTGAAAGGGCTGTGAGTTAACATAAATACATGATAGGAGCCACATCTTAGGCTCCCTGACTACAGTGCACCACCTGCTCTTAGGCTGTGTCCCTGGCCAAGACCCAGGGATGCCATATTCACAGGGACTGGTCCTTTATGGGATCTAAATCAGAGTGACTCCTGCACTCTTCTGTGTAGTCCCTGCAGGCTGCTGGGATAACCCTCAGAGACAGCCTCAGTGCCTTTAAGTCACTCCCTGGCATGCCGTCTGGCCTATCCCCTAACCGTTACAATTGATTCGTATCAGACATAGCCTTTCCAGGTCTTTGGAGTTTAACTGTGCAATGGAAACCAGCACCAGCCATGAAGAATGTTGCACATGCACTCAGTCATGTCTTCAGAGGCAACCTCATGCTGCATTTAACATGCTATGGCTTAGATCTGGGGTCTCCTCAAAAAGCCTCATGTGTCTGGAACGTGACTGGATCATGGGGCACTATAGCGAACGTGCTAAATGTACTGTTAGAATACTGAGCTTGGTTTGAGGTAGGTCACTGGGCATATGACCTGGAAAGGTGTATCTCCCTCCCTGGCTCCTCCCTTTTCTCTACTTCCTGGCCTTGGTGACATATATGGCTTTCGTCTACAGGAGGCTTTTCCACTACACTGGTTCTGCCTTGGAGCCAGCCAACCATGGACTGTAACCATGAGCCAAAATGTACTTCTCCTCCTTCAAGTTGTACATGTTGGGTATTCTGTCCCAGAGACAAGAGAAGTGACTAAGACAACACCAAACAGGCATCAAAAGAGCTGTCAAATGGGTATGAGATTAGAATCAAAAAAGACATCTTTGAAAGGTGGGTTGAGGCCTTTAAAGGTATCACTGAGTTTTAGAGCTGAGAATAGCAAATATACAAAGAAAGGGATTAGGAATTGAACATTTTTATCACTTAAATATTAGCAGTCTTTTAAGTAAAAGAGCAAATCATAGTAAAGAGAAAAAATTCACCCAGAATCTAGACTCAGGTTCTGTTCCAGTTGTACATGTTGCCACTTTGTGGCCTTGGATAAGGTGCTTTCCCTTACAGACATCTGTAGCTCTATATTGAAGAGAGATATGGGCAGCAGGGAAAGATGAGAAACTTCAAGGCAAGGGAAAAACATGAATTTAGAAAAACGTTATATAATAAACAATAGATGGAGGAAAGAAAAAATTATTTTGCCTTATATCTGCTTTAAATTATCATATCTGCAAAAGATCCTGAGCATTAAGAATGACAACAAATATAATTTTATAAGCTTTTCCATATTGATCTTAGTTAAAAGAGCTTCACTCATTTCTCAACATACCTGAAAACTCACCAGCCTCTGTCAAACAAGCTCTATTTGAAAAAACTATTAACACCAGATAATAAATGCTAAAATGTTTGATGCCATAATTTAATTTTTGGTAATCTAGTTTCAGGAAAAATCCTAAATACAAGAGAAAAAGCCTTCTGCAAAAACATAAACTGCTGAATTATTTACTTATAACAGATTTAAAACTTTAGGTACAACCCAAACGTCTTATAGGAGAATGACAGTGTATTATGGCTCATTCATGAGGACCGTACTATGAAACCAGTAAAATGATATCAACAGCATTACATAAGCCAATTTCATGCTAAATGGAGAAAGTATAAATAAAATTATAAGGAAAAAATTCAATTATTATTTTAAAGAACTATACAAAGAAAAAGAAATGGAACATATATACTGAGGGGGAGTGCAGGTGGAACTTAAACTTTTTTTTTTTTTTTGGCGGTACTGGGGATCGAACTCAGGACCCTGCGCTTGCTAGGCAAGCGCTTATTCCACTGAGCTATATCCCCAGCCCCT